>VYZQ01040446.1:31886-50160 GCA_013400655.1 Mystacornis crossleyi | reverse complement strand
GTGCTGTGTTGTAAGCTAATTCTGATTTCAGTTTATCTTGCTCTGTGGCTGGTTGCTCAGGAGTGATTCACTAGCAGATTAGCAGATCAGCAGCACAGGGATTGGATGTAAAACTGTCTGGAGCAGCAGCTTCAGCCATCTGACTTTAATCCATTTGTTGTCAATTGTCTTTAAAATCCTGTCAACAGGATTTTAAGTTGATGTGATTTATTTGATCTCTTAGACTGTCATGTCCGTGAGAAAAACTTCTTGTGTGAATCCCTTTTAGGTGTTTATTTGATTTGCATCATTAGAACAATTTATGAGTAAAATTTATGTGGCAGTAGGGAAGAAGCATTTATTCAGAAGCAAGCACCCTCGAAATAGTTTGTGCTGTTCTAAGTTGAACATCGTAGGACTCTTAGAGAAGGTGTGCAGCAGCAGGATGCATGTGTCACTTTGAGTGTTAGGAGGAGAACAGCAGATCCTGTTTTAAAATAGTCTTCTCTGAGTGCTTGAACATGATTTTGTACATGGTACAAAAATAGTTTTCTTGGACAGTTGGTTCGAAACTGCAGATCAGGACTAGAGGTAAATGCAATTTATAGTGGTTTCTTGATCTAGTAATCAGATTAACTCCCTGAATGGATCTGTTTAAGCACTTCCACACAAATTGACAAGAATTAAGCACGTACAAAGAGAGAACATAGGTGCCTTCTGTTACAAGTTGGATACTACTTCTGTCTTTTTGAAAATACTGTAATTTGAAATAGGTTCATCAGAAATTACCACAAAAAACAGGAGATACTGAGGTGACAGCAGCTAATTCCGGTAATGGTTCTGACTGTATTATTGAAGAACCAACACTTGCTGAAAATGAAGAGTCTAAGAAAATGCAAGAGTTGCAGAATTCGGACGCTGAGCAGAGCAAAAAGGAAGGAGTATGCGGGTAAGGACCACGTCTCAGTATTTGTCCTGTGACAGTAATTGCTGAGTATTCTGTAGTTCTTTGGTTATTTAGAAGTCGATCAAGAAAAATTAATGAATTCATTCAGTTGTCTTGCATTTCCATGTTTTCTGTCTTGTCTTGTCTGTCTTTTGTTCAGCAAGTTCGGAAAATAACCAGTTTTCGTATTAGCATTTGTAAAGTCTGTTAGTACTTTCTTCTCTGTTAAGGAGAAAAACTACTTTCAGAAGTAAATGCTTGGAAGATCTTTATTGTCTTCCCAATCGCTCTGTCAGAAATCTCTGTTTACTTGTTTTTGTGAGTTCTGTTTCAAAGCACTGCTTCACATCCTCATTTTAACAAGTTAAATTGTGTGTAGTGTTACTGAAGCACAAGAAAATGCCAGTATTCTGTTTGGCATACTGTTGTTAAAATAAGCCAAGTGCTGACTACATGAACTGAATATAGTGATTTTAAACCAACTACTTATACTGAAATTGACAGTGCAATGTTACTTTCTTTTTAGGCCACCACCATCTAAAAAAATGAAATTGTTTGGTTTTAAAGAAGACCCTTTTGTGTTTCTCCCTGAAGATGATCCGTTGTTCCTTCCTATCCAGTAAGAAAAAAAATGTTTCTGTTTTGGCAGTAAGATTCCTATTAGGTCAGGAATATTACTAGTTCAGGTTCAGTTAGTCACAAAAGATGGGTCTCGTTGGTCTTGTATAAAGGTTTTTGCCTGACTTTGCACCAGGGCCCCCTCTCCTCAACACTTAAATACTTGAGTGAAAATTGCAACTGGAGTTTGCACTGGAAATTTTCCAGTGTATCTCAGTGTCTATAACAGCTTGTCTTTTCTGATGTCATGCAGCTTAGAAAGTCTAATCTTTGTGTTCTGAAGCCAAAGTGCTAAGTATTTGCAGAGATAGCTGGAGGAAATGGGCTAACCCATGCATTTTGAGTATGTGACTTTATTGCTCAGTTAATCAAAACAAATATTATGGCCACAGGAAGTTTTACGCATTGGACCCATCATTTCCCAAGATGAATTTACTGACTCGAACTCAAGAAGGCAAAAAGAGGCAGCTGTACATGGTTTCTAAGGAGCTAAGGAATGTGCTTCTGAACAATAGTGAGAAGATGAAGGTATGGTTCATAAGCATCAGTGGATATCTCCTTGAACTTGCCAAGTGTACTGTTTACATAGAGGATTAGCCTTCTGACAGACTTTTTTTAATTTTTTTTAAGTCTGGATTAGTGTTTTCCTCTCTGTCCCTCCTGCATTAGCGATGAAAAGTTGACTCTGACAGGTAAATAAGTCTCTGAGATGAAAATCAGTACATTTTTGGTGGATGAAAGAAAACTTAAAAGTAGAGAGAGGGAATATATAACTGTTGTGTGTGTGACAGCATTTTTATGTAGTCTTCAGGTAACTTTACAAGTTTACATTAACACTGTTGTATTTATGAGCCCCTTAATTATGAAAGTATTAAGAGCTTTGAAAGCCCACCAAAAAGATAAGTTCAGCTGAATTAGTTACTGGCTGTGTTACACAGGGACATTGTCTCAAAGTAATTTTAACAACTAAATATTTTGAACGTTCATTAAGCTGGATGATAGATAATAAGTAGTTGTTGTGAATTAGAGGGAAAATTTTTTTTTAATATGATTTGCTATGGAAAATGTCTTGCAAATGCTAAAGATTTGTCTCAAAAGTCATTGTATAATTTTGGTTGGAACGAGGTCATCTAGTCCAGCTTCCTTCCTACATCGAACAGAGCTGACTTCAAAGCTGGATCAGGTACATTCTGGGGCCTCGTCCAGTCAAATCTTGAAAATTTTCGAGGATATTCAGTACATCTTTGCAACAGATGGATAAATGGATGGATAAATAACTATTCTTTCATTCCCCATGCAGGAAATGGCTACATAATTGACGAAGTTTTAAGCAGTTGATGCATTATATTAGGTAGTGAGACTTGGAGTACCACAGAGGATAGATACAGTGTCCAAATAATTAATCGCTTGTACATTTTTGAAATCCTCTTTGATTGACTTGCCCAGAATCACACAGCAAATTCTTACTCAAACTAAAATTAAAGTTAGATATTAATAGTTAGTTTCCACTTCCTCACACTGTTCAGTTTTCAATGTGGAAAGAAGTAAAAGGCATTTTATGCTGAGAGAGCACCACATTTTTATAGCGGGAGTCCCTTTTTCCCTTGGATGAATTTTCACATTAATTCAGTGTCCAGTGCGAATGAACTTTCAGTCGAAGAGTTGAGGAAAAAACAAGTTCAAAGTGGTAATTTAGAATTTCTACTCCCTACTGATGCTTATTGGCTCTGCTGTTTGCAGGTTATTAACACGGGGATAAAAGTCTGGTCTCGCAACAGTGATGGTGAACAGTTTGGATGTGCATTCAGATTAGCACAAGAGGTAATTGCATAGTGTGTTTTCAAAGGAGATACTTTGGTTTCCTCGACAGCCTGTAAGACAGCTGGCATTAACTTTGTCAGATTAATGGTAATTTACATTTTCAGTATAGTTTAAAATGTGAAAATTGTTTTCTGGTATTAGATAAAGCGCATACTGTTTTTGACATTTTTCCTTCAGAAAGTAGTGCTTGAATTTTGAAATAATTGTGTTTATTTATTAAACAGGGGATTTATACTTTGTACCCATTCATTCATGCAAGGATTATAAATGTCTGCATAGAAGATGTCAAAATTTTGCTAACCCAGGAAAATCCATTCTTAAGTAAATTTAGCAGTGAAACACAGAAGAAAGTCAAAGACATGGGTAAGCCTGCTAATTTTGCTGTCACAAAATTATTTTTATACTTTACACAGAAGACTATGAAAATCCTGTAACAAACAATGTTTGCTAAAAATTTTGACTAAATTTATCTTAAATATATTTGTTAGGTAAGTAAGCATTACTGAAAGCCAGTGTGCTGCTAGATACTGTAGTCCTTTCTGATTGCAGCCTTTAAGGTTTTTGAGCTTTAGAGAACAGAAGAGTTGCCAAACTTATGACTTCTGCAAAGCAGTGCTGTGAGGCAGTGTTTAAAATATCTGATGAACAAAGATTTTATATATTCTTCTGGTTTTTCTGCCTGTTAGTGCTCCAACTGAAACTGTTTGTTTGTCATCTGCAATTGCTTGTCATGACCTTATGTATCAAATATAGTTACTCAGATTTGATTTTCTTAAATATGGGGAGCAATGTCTACTCATATTAAACTTTTATTTCCTCTACACTGGATGCTTTAAGAAATGAAAATTGGTTTCCAGCCTTTTGTTATTGTTTTATGTCCAACTCATTGCTGATTCTTGTACTTCTATGTTTGATGAGAGAAAATGGGAAGAAAAAATGTTCTAAAGTTTGGGCTGGCATGCTCTTATGTTCATTTTAATTGAGTAAAAGTTCCTTGCTAGATTCACTGAGTAAATTAATCCACTGTGTGGGTTTTGTATTTTAATTTGTTTGTTTGGGATTTTGGAGGAGGCAGAATTGGCAATTGCTTCTGTAACTGTATAAATATTTTGGTTTGGGAAAAAAGGGAATAAAATCTGGTATTGTGTATAGTTCAGTGTACTGATGTAGAGAACTGCTAACCATGTCATGCTCTGTGGTTGTCTGAAAACTTGTTTTCTTGAACATTTTCAGATTACAGTCATTTTATCCCTGTACCAAGTAACACATCTGTTTTGTTTTTGTTCCCCCTTCCCTGTAGCGATGGGAAGTATAGTTCTGAAGTACGACCCAGACCCTGAGTAAGTACATGTGTTGCTTTCCGTTTATGCACTATTAAGACCTGGAATTTATTTTCACTCAGCAAAAACAGAAGTAGAGGCATAGAGATGCAGTGAGGGAAACAGTAAAGCCAGACAGGATATAGAGTATATGACAAGGAAAGAAGCTGTCTTGTCTGTGAATTCTTAAAACAAGTGTAGCATTTAGCTTCATAAAGGAGAGCTGGTAGTTATGCCACAGTTCACTGCATGTGATTTATTTGTTTGTTTCCCTGTAAAGTCCAGCATTTGGAATGGAAAAAGTTACTTTTTATTATTTTGTTTTGTGAACAAAATAGCTTCAGTGGACAAAACTCTTGAGAACTTTTTAAATGTAAACTTTCATCTTGCTGTTCCTTGTATTAGTTTTGAAACCAGAGCCAGAAAATTATTTTGCTCGTTGCAGAAATTTAACAGCATTGAGTTTTTGGTTTTTTGGCTTGCTTGCTTCCTTGTAGACAAGCAGGTACCTGTGTGGATGTTGAAGTTATGAACAATGTACTTTCATCTTCTGTGAATAGTTACAAAACGCATTCATTGTTAGAACTGAATTGGTGTATGGCTATAAAATTAAGTTTTGAAGATGAACTTTCTCATAACTGACTGAACTTAACTGCTTGTTTGTAGGAAATCTCATGATCTTCAGTGTCCAATAGTGCTGTGTGGTTGGCAAGGGAAGACATCACTCCGTGCCTTTGTGCCCAAGAACGAGAGACTTCATTACCTGAGGATGATGGGAGTTGAAGTGTTTAAAGCAAAAAGGAAAGAGGAGGAATTGGAAAACAAAACTGAGGAAGAAGTTCAGCACAGACTGGCGCAAACAGAGGAAGGAATGGATGTGGAAGATAAAGAACATGATTTAGTCACAAAAATGGAAGCAGAAATAGGTGAAGAATCTTCCCAGAGTCCTGTGGAAAGCAGTGCTATGGAAATAGAAAATAAAATTGAGGATTTAGAGCAATCTAGTAAAAATGCCAGCACTCATGTAAGCCAGGAAAGCAAAGACACGGATGCCAGTAATGTGAAAGATTAGGTTTCTTCCTGTATTGCTTGGCAGCTTCCATGAGGCTGACTTCCAGACTTTTGCTTTTAGCATGAAACTGTATTTTAAAATTTTGTTTGGAATGGGATGTTCCTCTTTTAAAGTTTCACCTATTTTATATTTTAAATGAAAGCTATAAAGAGATTTCTCTTCAAATGTGTCTTCTTTTTACCATTTTAAACTCGCTTTTATTGTGGGTTTGTGTGTCTGTTGCTGGCAACAGACCAGGCACCAGTGAAATCTAAAGCCCGTATTTTTAATGGAACAATGGTATGCGCAAATCCGCTGCACGTGTGTAACTGGTCAAAAGTTCCTTCGGAAGAAAAACTTGGAGTTCCATTCAAAGCACGTAGATTCCAAAAATGTTTTTTCTCCTATGATTGTTTACCCCACCTACCAGCCAGTCTGATCACTGTTGACAACTGCAGGTTCTTTAAAGGATAAGAGAATCAATGTGAGTACCCATACAAATGCACATACAGGGTATCTGACAGACAACCTGGTTTTTCAAAACAAAACCATGTACAGCATCCTGGGGAAAAAAAAAAGCAGAATGCATTTTACCAGAGACTGATGTCTGAGGTTCTTCAGAGTGATAAATTGCTTGACAGACCCAGCTAGTAAATATTGTTAGCTAAATCTTCAGGTGTGCTGAGTGTGCCTCATACTCCTGTCTTGAAAGGTGCCTCGGAAGAGTCTGTGACCGTCACTCAGATCTGCTGTGGTCATCTGTTCCTCTGTCAGTTCTTCAAGTGGGAGTCATCTCTAATTTTTGCAAGATAACTTGTTTATAGCTGAAATGATAGTTAAAAAAGAAGAGCACAGTGGTATATATGTTGTTCTATAATAGATGTTTTAAAGTTATTTAGGTCTAAAAGGATAATTTATTTAATCTGACCTAAAAACAAAAGAAAGTTGGCTACCTCAGAAACTTATATTATAATTCAATCCTTTGTGGCTTAGTTTCAGCAGTACGGTGTACTTTTGTCGAATTGGTCTGAAAGGAAAGTGACCAGCAGTACAAGGTATTGTCCTCCTCTAGGACCATAGTGATGCAAATACTTGTTATACTTGTCAAGTGGAATTTTACCACATGTATTTTTATTGATGAAGTCTTGTGTGGTGTGGATCCATTTGCTGTACCTTGCTATAACAGACTTTTTGATGTCTGCCCTTGAACTACTTCATCAAAGGGAGAATTCTTGAGGGACAGGCATAGAAGTGAAATAAAGCCATGTCCTCTGATGAGATATTAGTCTCATGCAGTGAGGAGCCACTGACAGGACTCATTTTCCTCTTGAGAGTCCATAAAATAGGTTAATAAAAAATCAGTTCTTGCCCTTGTATTTTGCTAAGGTTTGAGTTTGTTCTTTGAGGAAAGAGCTGTGATGGGACAGGTTCTGTTTTGGCAGCTCCTTAGGCTGAAGAGCAGCACAGCAGAATTTTCTTTTGAGTCATGTGTGCAAAGTATAATTTTTAATTCTTAAAGTATATGAGGAAAAAGATTTTGCAACTTGAAACTTTAAGCATGAAACTTAACATTGATTTTCATATCTTTGCATTTATTCTGGCATATTGGGCATTCAGAATGGAAGGAGGGTGGAAAGACCAGTGTCACTTATGAGTTGTCATTGTAGTCTGCAGTACTCAGCCCTGATGATGATTTGAATCCATCTGATCTTTATGCTCTGATGATCTCCATAAATTATCAAAAGGTCACGTGTTAAAACCTATGTGAAGAAACTAAAATTTGTTTTGAATTATGCCTGCTGTTACTGAATCTGCTGATGTTCCTG
Source organism: Mystacornis crossleyi (assembly GCA_013400655.1). Taxonomy (NCBI): domain Eukaryota; kingdom Metazoa; phylum Chordata; class Aves; order Passeriformes; family Timaliidae; genus Mystacornis; species Mystacornis crossleyi. The sequence goes on along the minus strand of VYZQ01040446.1, from coordinate 42,600 downwards.
AGCAGCAGTTTCAGCTTCCTTTCAGTCAGTGACTCTGCTAAGGATACAAGTTTGACAGGTTAAGCTGAGAATACTTGTTGATATAGACAATCCAGAAAATTAAATCAGCAGAAAGCAAACTATAGAAAATGAACAGTCCTGATTAGTTTTTTCTGACTGAGCTTATGACTGGCAGACTAAAATGAGAGTAGGAAGCTTTTATCTGGGAGCTAAAGAAAAGTAGGTTCTTGGATCATAAACTGACTGAAATTGGGTATGGCTTAGACTTGTAATAGAGTAAGAGCCCATCATTTTAAATCCTCTCAGTCCCATTTTCCTGTTACCTATGAAATTTTGCTTTGCTCTTGGCTTTTTGGAGGTGTATTTTTTTGCTGTCAAATGCAAGTGGGAGATTTGAGCTGAGAAACTAGGGGTCTAATTTTGTGCTGTTCAGCAGTTTTACTCCATATCTCCAAGCAAATCCAGAGATTGCAGATTTATAGTTTTTTTTTTTTTAATGCTATGAATTTCCTTAAACCAAGTGCTCTGTCCCAGTTGCTCTTGCCTTGATAGCCAGAAAGGAAGATGCACAAAACTGTGTAGGTAATGGCTGAAAGCACTGTCCCAGTTTCCCAGGCTGGGAGCCCAATGAAATAAGTGTGTTCTATTTGTCTTTCTCTGATGAGCTCTCAGCTACTCCCTGATACTCAGGTGGCTGAACTTCTGCCTGGCTGGTTGCTGCAAATAATTTGAAAGGAAGACAAAAGAAAAGTGATAAGCAATCACGTTGATCTTGAACACAAATTATGAAGTCTGTCCTTGTAAGTAGTCCCTATTAAAATTTTGTGAGATTTCTCTAGTTAGCATTGCTGGTTTTTAGAAACACAGGACTGTAGATGTTTGCACTGATGCCAGGGGTTTTATATGTGGTAGAGGGGGGAAAACAGAAAAAAATCAATGCATCTAAGTGAATAGTCTGATGATGCGCTGCTCAGAGAAGTCCTCAGCTTCCAGTAACTGCTGGATCCTTAAGAAAATCTGTTGACTGAAAAGCCTAGAAAGCTAAGGAGAGAACAAAAGGAATGCACCACAGGAGATGCTTTTCTTTAGCATTTACCTGATGTTAGTCATTTGGTACTTTTGGAAATTTGTTAGAATTTTCTTACTCTAATTTGTTGCAAAATTGGTATACCACAGCCTGGTGCCACTGAGGTGATTTACTTTTTTTCTTAAAGGTCTGAATCCTATTAAAAGTCAGTGAGGCTTCTCAAAGTATACAGACCCCTTGAAAAATTTCTGCCCATGAATTTCAAATTTAGATTTAAGAGTAAAACGAAGCAATTTAGTTCACATTACAACCCTTTTTTGAAGCTGCGGCAAAGGAAAATCAGAGCATTTCTTTCTTCCAGTGGGAAAACTCTATCCCAGCAAACAATCGGTGGTGTGCTCATGCTGCCCCGCTGCCGGAGCTGAACTCGGCACGCTCTCTCTCCCTGCGCTCTGCCCAGGACAAGCCTTGTAAACAACCCCCAGCAAAGCGGCGCGGACACAACAGCAGTTCTGTTATTCCCAACAAATGTCCCAATAAAGTTGGCCAGCGTGCCCACACGCCTTTTCCGCTGGGCTGTGCAGCTGGAGCGCGGCGAGGCCGCTCCACACGTGTGGTGCCCGCAGCCAGCACGGGCCGTGTCCCACGGACCGCAGACCCTGCAGCGTCCAACACTCACCGGGGTGCGTACCCTGCCTGCACCTCTCTCCCTCCAGGGGGATTTGCCACACCTGTGTCTCACCCTTGTACCAAATACCTGGGTTGTATTTAATTGTGTTTGATTTATTGCTCCACGTTTCTTAAACAAACTTGGGTATTGGTTTTTGACTAAAATCTGGTTTTCTTCATAGGGTGTGGCTGCTTGTGTTACAGATTTAAGTTTCTTCTGCACTTGGTGTTTCTATTCAGTTAACATTTAGGCAAGCTGTTGGCTAAATAGGTGCTTGCCCAGGTAGCCAAATCTTTTCTTTAAAGGAGTTATCCGTGCGTGTCTTTGGCAGGATGGATAACTCCAGTCACTTCGTCACCAAACCATGGCTTGGGAACGTGCCTGTACACCCCTGCCTCACCGGAATACCTCCTTGTATTTCTGATGTTTTGCCTCTCTCTTTCTGTTTCTCGTTTGTCATTCCTTGAAATTACGACTTCTCCCTAGTCCTCTTTTTTTGTGTAGCTCAAATGCTTTCAGGTGTGTTAACAATGGACCTTTGCCTGTCCTCAAAGAGAAAACCGATACGAATAGTGGCCAAAACAATTCTTACAATTTATGTAAGAATGGGGTAAATACACAGTGATCCTTGCCCAGAATATTCTTTCAGACTCCATGGGTTTCTTGGACCAGAGATTATGTCTTTTGGGCATAATGGTCCTTTGTGTATTTGTCCTCCATAAGTTTGCTCCCTGAGACCACGTGGACTTTTAGCTCTCATCCTATAGCAGGGAGCCCCCAAATCCTACCTGCTGTAGTGTGAAGTAGTATTGTAGCTCCTCGTTGGTTTGTTCAGTGATCCCCACTTCTTGCACTGAAAGTGACAACAAGCAACTGATTGCTGACTAGTTTCTTCATGACATTTGTGGTTTTATTGTCGTCTGTCATATCCCTTATCAGTCATCTTTTTTTCCAAGCTGAAGGGTCCTACCTAACTTGTTTATTCCCTCTGTGGAGACTACTCCAGACCTTTCATCATCTTTATCAAATGTTTCTGAACTTTTCTCAGTTTTTATGTCCTTTTCCAGGGGGAGGAATTGCACATGGTGCTTAGGATGTGGCATTTGTGGAAGAATGTGCTCACTGTTCTGTCTTCCTGTACTCTGGTTAGTGATTCTTCATGCTACTAAATATCAAGCTGAAGTTTCACTGGAATTGCTTGTCATAACCTCATTGTTATGTTCTGAGCAGCAATGGAGAACTCGGTGGTTTTTACATGTGCTGGTAGCATTATTTTTCCCCACATAAATCACTTTTGTCTGCTCTGAGATTTGTTTGCTGTTTTATCACCCAGTTGCCTTGGTCTTGTAAGGTCCTTCTGCAATTCTTGGAAGCTGGACCTAAACCACTAGTTACTAACTGAATTATATCCTGCCCAGAACAGTTTTCTGGAAGTCTGCAGGTCCTTAATAGCTCTGAAGGGATCCTAAGCTGGTTGTTTCGTTATGACTAAGTCACAGGAGAAGAATTTCATATCAAAATGTTGATGAGCCTGATGACCGAGTCCAAAGAGACTATAGTATTTTCTTTCTAATATTTAAGTAAATATATGTCCACAAAATACTCTCATAGAATGCCTGTTGTCTGGAAAATACCAGCTTATTGGAGGGGAAAAAAGCCGTCCTTAGCAACACAGCAATCAGACTTGTAACAATTTCCCCTGAATCTTTTCCAGCATTCATCAACCTAGAAAACTACCAAGGAGGGTCTTGAGAACCACCCCCTAAACTCCTCTGTGGCTTCTCAGCCTTCAAATTCACCAACTAACTTGCTGTGCAACAAGGTGGCATCCTGTACGTTGTGTTACCAGGAGCTCTTGTCCTTGCAGGTCTGGATGTCTCCCTGACCAGCTGTTAGTCTGGTACACTGTCCAACTGTGCGTCCATGTTTTCAGCTGATACTTTAGGGCAGTGAAGAAGGAGTTGGAAACAGCCTGAAATACTAAAAATGTTTGTGTCATTTGTCCCAAGCGACTTTTAAAGTCATTTTACCCCATAGAAAACTTTGCATTTTCTCTATCTTGTAATTTCCTAACTTTGGATCTGAGTATAGAGAGACAACTGCACTCAGCTGATCTGAAATGGTCTTCACCTTAGAAATATTTTTCTTTTACACCTTAGTAATATATTTTATGGTGGGGTTTAAATTCATTGCTGCAAAATCAGCTTAGGCTATCTGGATTTATATTTTTTATTGGTGAAAATACTGTAGAGCTTGTGAAAGGTGGCAGATTGACAGCCTTGAAGTTAAGCTGATTGTTCCATTATTTCCCAGCATCTTTCAACCTTTTAAAGACATCTGCTCTTTTCTAATCTCCCTTCGTCAGTTTTTTAGATGACTGCTAAGTCAGAATCTGAGTCTGTGAAAGCTACTTCCCTAGGTGTCTTTTGATGATGTGTATCAGGCTTGTCTAATTTGTGAAGCTGTCTAATTTACTTAGGTGTAACTTATTTCATTACTCTCTATCTTGTTCTTCCTCTGGTCCCTAAGAGGAAGAACATTCATTAATATTGTGTGCATGAACAGCCTCATTTTATTAAAGGGCTAGGTCATCATTTTAGATACATTAATTGCTGTATAGAGAATGCAGGTTCAAAAGAGATAACGGGAAACTCAGTTTGAGATCATCTGCTGATCCTTTTTTTTGAATATATTTGTCAGCATTTTCTTTGCGCCATTCAACAAAGTAAGAACAAACTGCAGAGAATGTTGTTATCCTGAAATTCTCTTGTTAAGCTGCATTTTGCAAAGGCGCTTCTCAGGGCAAAGTGATGTGACTCACAGCAAAGGACACAAACGTGCAGCAAGGGAGGCCTCAGTGGGACATGAGGAAAAAATTACTCTGCACAAACGGAGCCGAGCACTGGGGCAAGTGGCCCAGAGAGAGATGGATCTCCATCCTTGGAGATCTTCAAAACTTTTCTGAGTGAGGCCCTGAACAAGCTGACCTAGCCAGGAAGCCAGCTGTGCTTTGAGAAGGGAGTTGGACCAGCTACCCTCCAGAGCTGATTTGAACCTTAGTCTTTTTCTGATTCTAGCATCACTTCCCAGGTGAATGCCTTCAGTCAAGCACAGGCAGCCACAGCCCCGAGACTTTTTGCTGAGTACACTTTCACCTACCCTCTGGCTCTTCAGACCTGGAAGTATTGCATTTAGTGATTAGGAAAGCATCTGTACGTGTCCAGCTCGAGTTAAACCAGCCTGCAATGGTCTAACAACGCAGTTACTGGATCCCCTGCAGACTGTGTATGGTTGGTAGTGCCAGTGCTTTTTGTTTCGTGTAATTCAAGCTGATTCAGTGGAATCTGTCAGAGTGCACGAGGAATAACTTCATGGTTCTTTCAACTGTGTCATGAATCAGAGGATAAAAGAGTTGAAACTGCAGATGAAATTGTTAGTGTTAGACTGCTGTGGAAGAAACGAGCCTCCAGTGTGGCATTTTGTGCCACCACCGTTACTTCAGGAACACTGCAGATGTAGAAGACTGGGGAATTGCGTCCTGTGTTCCAAAGTGCTGCATTGCTGGCTGAGGAGAGCTGCAGCACATGAATAATGTGAGGCATCTACAGATCTGAATTGTTCCTGTTTTCATTAAGTCATATGTTCAGCTGTAAATGTTACGTTGTCTCTAGAGGCAGAGGATGAGTTGTACATAATGACTGTGAATTTCAGATAGAAAGGGCAGATCTGAGCAGTTTTAGAACATTTTTATTCCCTCAAAAAAAAAAAATTCAATGAGGGCATGGTTATCTGTTTATCTGGTTACTAGACAGCACAGGAAAACCCATGTGCCCTTCAGGTTCGGTCAAGGGACGGCCTCACGCCCAAACAAGCACCAGCCGAGGCCTGAGCTTTGACTGGGGGGATGTAAGACACTGCTCCTTGGTGTGTGGTAAAATCAGGTGGTGCGGGAGATTCCGTTTCTTCATTACCTCAAAAAGGAGGTGATGGTACAAAAGGAATGACAGCTGTGAGGCACTTGTCCTGGTGGGACCACAGCATATTCCAAGGAAGTTGGGGAGCGCCTCTCTGGGGAAGAAATATTGGTGGAAGGTGTTGATAGCAGGCAAGCAGTTTGTCTTAAAAAGAAATGCTCTGTGGAGAGAAGTAATACATGTGTGTGCTGATGGTCTCCTGTAGGTCGCACAGGATGTCAGCCAGTCCCGTGGAGATATTTCTGGTGCTCTGGAACATCTTAAAGACAGTCAGAGACAACATTAAGGCAGCTGAGCACCTGACCCTTATTTCCCTGTGGGTGGGACTTCAGTCTTTAACTGAATTGCTTCTGATATTAGCCAATCTGGGGTTTCTTTCTGACAAAAAAAGTTGTTTGGGTGGGGTGGTTTTAGGTTGGTTTTTAGTTTTTGGTTTTGTTTTGGTTTGTATTGTTTTTTTTAATCAAAGCCTTCTCAAGCACCACTGGCAAAAAAGGGGAGAAAAAGAGAAACCTAGAAAATGTATGTCAAATAACAAAAGCAGTCATCATAACTGATGAACAATTTATTTGACTCCTATGGAGAATCCAGTTATTCTGCTTTTCACATCCAAACAGGATTTGAATTTACATATGGTACTCGGACAGCTCACATAATACCTCACTCAAAAGCCTCAAAAAAGAACTAATTCTTTAATGTTTTCCTTCCTGTGGCAAATTGCAACAGGTCGTGGATGTGACACACTTTGTTAAGAACTGTTGTCATACAAAAGGGTTTGCAGGGTTAAAAAATAATATGAAATCTCTGATCATGCTATTACAGAGACTGTGCTGTTCCCTTGGAGAAGAAATAGGAAGGATAATGTAATACAAATGGTGTGTCTGAACAGAGGGAATAACATTAACATTTTGTACTCCAGGCTGCCTTGGTACAGGGCTGGATAACAGGGTGATGCCATTGACCTCCATGAACGACATTGAAAGGAAAGCTGAACTCAGCCTGATTCTTTCCTGAAGTTTATAGAAAAGCACATTAAGTCAGATTTAATCTGAAAAGGTAAACATCATGAAACAGGGTATTTCTCTGATATATTCTTTGTAGCTTGCCAGCCATCTACAAAAAACTGATGTCATTTTCCGTCTCTCTAGATTAATTTCCAGACTGTGTTCTTGAGGCAAATGAGACTGTGTTTCAAATCAACTCTGCACCCTAAACCCAGCATGTAGGACCATGGAAACAGTAGAGCAGGCTGGGTTGGAAGGGACCTGAGGAGGTGGTGCAGTGAGCCTCCTGCACCACGAAGGGCCAACTTCCCTGGTTGGTCAGGGTCTAGATGAGCCTTGGGAATGCCCCAGGGTGGACTGCCTTGCTGGGCAGCTGCTCCAGTGCTTACCTGCTCCTGTATGGAGGCCATTTAGGAAAATATTGCAAAAAAACCCAGGCAGCTGATCCTTTCATAGAAGCATGGAATGATTCAGGTTGGAAAAGACGTCTGAGACTATGAGTCCAACTGTCAACCCAGCACCTCTGTGTTTGCCACTAAACCATGTCCCCAGGTGGCACATCCACGTACCTCTTGAGTGCTACTGAGGACAGTGACCCCACCACTTCTCCGGGCAGTCCATTCCAATGCTTGGCAACCCTTTCAGTGAAGAAATTTTTTCTAACATCCAATCTAAACCTTCCCTAGAACAACTTGAGGCCATTTCCTCTTGTCCTATCACTTGCTGTGTGGGAGAAGGGGCCGACCCTCACCTCACTACAGCCTCCTTTCAGGCAGTTGTAGAGAGTGATAAGGTCCCCCTGAGCCTCCTTTTCTCCAGGCTAAACAACCCCAGCTCCCTCAGCTGCTCCTCACAGGACTTGTACTCCAGACCCTTCACCAGCTTCCTTGCCTTTTCCTGGACATGGTCCAGCACCTTCTTGTTGTGAGAACTGGACACAGCGCACGAGGTGTGGCCTCACCAGCACTGAACACAGAGGGACAATCACTGCTCTGGTCCTGCTGGACACACTGCTTCTGATACAAGCCACCTGGGCACACTGGCTCGTGTTCAGCCAGCTGTGAACCAGCACCCCCAGGANCATCAATGTCTGTCTTGTAGTGAGAACTGGACACAGCGCACGAGGTGTGGCCTCACCAGCACTGAACACAGAGGGACGATCACTGCTCTGGTCCTGCTGGACACACTGCTTCTGATACAAGCCACCTGGGCACACTGGCTCGTGTTCAGCCAGCTGTGAACCAGCACCCCCAGGATCTTTTCTGATGGGCAGCTTTCCAGCTACTCTGCCCCAGTCCTACATGGAGTAATACTTTATACAGCTGTACTGAAACACTGTGTTTTCCCGAAATGCTGTAGATGCGTTTTAACACACTCAAAAAAAAGGAAAAAGTACAGTACATAGGACAACAGAGAGGTCTCAATAGGAGATGAGTGATTACCAACAAATTACCATTGATTTAGAGAGGGAATATACGGACGATAACTTTTGTCAGGCTCACTGCTGAAACTGCCAGTAGAGGAACCCTACTGTGAAAGATTGAACAGCAGATGCTAGTCATAAAAAAAAAAAAAAAAGTCTGAAACAGCTGGTAAGGACAACACTTGACTTTATGGCTGGTTGCACCAAGCACAGATGCCAACTACTGTTTCTAAGCAGGATCTGAGAACAAGAGTCTAACGAATGCATTGTGATTACTGGAAATCACGGTATTTGCCTCCAGATCCCTGACTGGGATCGAAGGTCTCTGATAGAAAGACCGGCTCTGGCTCTAGAGCTGCTCACCCCCTTCTGCCTGGAAGATGTGTGCTACCAGCCCCAAACTGCTCTCATGTCTGGCACAGGTAAGGGACGCCCAGAAACAACCTGCCAAAAGAAGCCAAAGCAAAGGCAGCCTCTGAGAGCAGCTTCACAAGCTCTCCTTAGGTCAGTGTTCTTTGGAGGGGCATGACCTTGTTCAAGAAACTGTACAAAACCTCTGCCTCCCTGCACTCCTGGAGGATGTAGCATGTGTCTGGAGGAGCCCAGAGTGCTGAAGGAGCCCTGAGTAGAGCAGTGTGCCCGAGCGCTGCTTCCTCAGAGGTAGGCGAGCGGAACCATTGCAAATGCCAAGTAAAAGATTCTCACTTCCGTAAGCGCTGCGCCCCCGCAGTGCTTTCCTGGCACAGGGGAAAAGCTTGTGTGGCCTGGCTGTGGATGTGCTCTTAAATGCTGCGTGCCTGCTTCTTCCCAGAAGGGTGCACCCGTTCACAAAGGGCTACCTAGTAGGGAGGTGAAATGGGCAGCGAGCCCCCAGGGAGGCTGTGAGACAGGGAAAGCTTCAGGGAGGATGAACAGGATGGGAAGTGGGAGGGCAGAGGATAAGCTCTAGGAGAAACTTGGGAAGCTGGGAAAGGTTGCTGGGAGACAGAGGAATCCTGCAACATTAGGAATAACAAGCAATTTAAAGTATTGCAGCTGGCTGCGGGTGAGAGGAATGTGGAAGGATTTTGAAGGTCAAACATCTGATGTTAAAAGGAAAAGATGCCCCTGGGGAATTGTGTGTATGCGCAGCACTGGAACTGCTGCTTTCCAGGACTGAGCTACGTGATGAAGCACTGATGCACTTACTGGCTGCAGCTCCTGAGGGAAATGTGTCCGTGCAAGAGCTGCTCTCTCTGGTGCTTGAAGGGAGCAATTAAGGCCATTGCTAGGCAAGTTCTTAACAGCAACCGCCTCTGCAGACAATATTGAAGAGATGCCAGTTCCGGGATTCGAGAGTGGTGGTAAAGTCTTATGAGGACGGGAAGCACCAGAACAAACTGGTGAAAAAATAGGAGGCACCTAACCAATGTGGCACATAAAAGAGTAGCCTGTTCCAATAGGCCCACTTGGTTTGTGCTCCAGAGTTTGGAAGGGCATAAGCTGGACACTGAAAGGGTGCACATGAAATTATAGTATATAACACATGGTAAACCTCAATGCATACCTTATACCCAGTGTTTATAAAATATATATATATACTCAGATTACCTTAAACGACTTAGATTTGTGTTAAATGTTTGTATTTATTTGTACTTTAAATCTATTATTTTAAAATTTTGTTGATTATTGATAAACGATATGTATTTTATAATATAAATTATATCGCATACACTATATACTCTATATGTATGTTGTTGCAGGTTTGTATAGCAGAGAGTATAATATATGCACGTCAGTATAATTATATAATATACTATGTGCTATCGAATTACATAATTACACGTCATGTATTTTTTCACAGAATTATGAAATGGCCTGGGTTGGAAGGGATCCCAAAAACCATCTCGTTCCAACCCCCCCTGCCATATGCTGAGACACCTTCCACTAGACCAGGTTGCTCAGAGCTCCATCCAACCCTGTCTTTGAACACTTACAGGGCTGGGGCATCCACAGCTTCTCTGGGCAACCTCTTCCACTGCCTCACCACCTTCACAGTAAAGAACTTCTTCCTAACATCTAATCTAAACCTACTCTCTTTCAGTCTGAAGCCATGTTGCCCTGTCCTGCTCTTGTAAAGAGCTCCTTTCCATCTTTCTTGTAGTCTCCATTCAGGTACTGGAAGCTTGCAAATAGGGCACCCTGAAGCCTCTTTGAATTGTTACGGTTTATTATTTAACACAATGTAAAACATTTTTCTGTTTACATTATAGAATGTATAAAATATATGTATAATATTGCATTACACTACCTATCTATATAAATAATAATACCTAATGTATAAAATAGTATCTATTACATATTAATTTCTCACTGAATCCTGATTTTGTGCTAGAAGACTAAGGAGACACAAAATGCTGAGTGTCTGTCTTGTTCTGTTGTGTTTTTTTTTCCTTTACTTTTCAGATTAAAAAAGCAAGCTTTCTGGGTGATCCTCAGAATCAAGAGCCAGTAAACCTTATGCCTACAGCTGGCAAATAGGTTTAACTGATCATTTGAAACAAACCCCCCAAAATAATAACAATTAAAAAAAAAAAAAAAAGGACAACATAATGCCATCAATCTTTCACAAACCTT
>VYZQ01040446.1:0-31181 GCA_013400655.1 Mystacornis crossleyi | reverse complement strand
CAGATTAAAAAAGCAAGCTTTCTGGGTGATCCTCAGAATCAAGAGCCAGTAAACCTTATGCCTACAGCTGGCAAATAGGTTTAACTGATCATTTGAAACAAACCCCCCAAAATAATAACAATTAAAAAAAAAAAAAAGGACAACATAATGCAATCAATCATTCAAAAACCTTTCAGGAAGCCCTTTCTTAGCAGGTATAAAAATGCAGAATTTTCTTATGGCTACAAATCTGGCCATGATACAAGAAGCAGAGTAGGACTGAGAAATCAGTTCAGGGTGGCAAGAGATTAGAAACATCAACGTGTTTGAAAACATTAGGCTTCAGCAGGTGATCCACATAACATATTAAATATGTGGACATTTGGAAAGGGGATATGAACAGTGAGTTAGCAAAATTTGTGGAGACTACAAAGCTATTTGTTTTAGTTAAAGCCTGAGACTATTACAAGGCAAGTTGAAGGAAGAAGAACCTAACGAGAGACAAGTGGAGGATTCCATGACAAATGGCCCTCCATAGTCAATACAAAGGAAGGAGAACTGGAAGGAGAAGATAAAACTGTTGAAGCACTTGAATTTTAGATGGAGAATAGCAACATGGTGGTGAGATTTGAGTACTGCTGTAGGCAGCTCATGGGACACCTCTGCTTGGTGGGAGATTCTGTGAGGATAAAACACTGAAATGTCGCCTTGAGACACAAACTGGGGAAATGTAACCATTCTTCTCTTCCTTTTTGAACTGGTTTTATTCACTTCTCACCAATGCAGGCGCCTGTCAGAGGTTCTCGTAAAGAAGACAAGAGCCAGCAGCCATGCTACTAATTGGACATAAGGAAAAGGGGTAACTCCCAGAGGGTAACTAAGAACTGGAACAGGCTGCCCAGAGGGGTGGTGAAGTGTCCAGTTTTTGAGATATTTGGAATTCAGGAGGACAATGCCCTGAGGAATCTGACCTAATGCCCCAGATGATCTTTTTTGAAGCAAAGAGTTTAACGAGATCATCTCCACTGCAAACCGAATCATTCTGATCCCCAGGACAAGATTCTGACTCTCCCCTCTGAGCCATCAGGACACAGAATTAGATGACTCTCTCATCCAGCTGGGCAATTAATTTGTACTGATCTCAACATTTGTATATTACATCAAAAATACAAACCAGATACCTCTTTCAAATCTTGCTTAGCACAACATAAAGCAGTTGTTATTGCACATCATGAACACAGACTGGAATTTGCAAGTAATACTGAAAGATTTTAAGATACAATATATAAATATCGTTAGGCATTCTTTAGGAAAACCCTGTATGTTTGTAGAGCATGTTCTGAGCCTTCAAATATCCTGGCAATAAAGCTACCACAGCCAAAGCTGCCCCACCTGTAACAATGTGAAAACTAAGATTCCTTTTCAATCAGCTATGAGCAGAGGGATCAGGTGCAATAATAGACAAATTCTGCAAATAACTGCAAACTGAGAAGCTGTGATGAAGCTTCATCATGAAAGATGGACATGAACTGGCAATGTGCACTCACAGCCCAAAAGCCAAACTGCATCAAAAGTGTGTCCTGGGCTGCATCCAAAGCAGTGTGGGCAGCAGGGCAGGGGAGTGGATTCTGCCCCTCTGCTCTGCTCTGGTGAGACTCCACCTGCAGTGCTGCACCCAGCTCTGGGGTCCTCAGCACAGGAAGGACATGGACCTGTTGGAATGAGTCCAGAGAAACGATACCAAGATGATCAGAGGGATGGAGAGTATTTTCTGTGAGGAAAGGCTGGGAGTGTTGTCATTCAACCTGGAGAAGCGAAGACACCAGGGACACCTTCTAGAAGCCTTCCAGTACTGGAAGTGGCCCGGCAAGAAGGCTGGAGAGGGACTTTTCACAAGAGCATGAAGTAATAGGACAAGGGGGGATGGCTTCCAACTGAAAGAGAGTCGATTAAAACATAGGGAAGAATTTTTTTAATGATAAGGGTAGTGAAACGCTGGCACAGGTTGCCCAGGGAAACTAGGGATGCCCCTTCCCTGGAAACACTCAAGGTCAGGCTGGGCTTTGACCAACCTGATCAAGTTGAAGATGACCCTGATCATTGCCAGGGGCTTGGACTAGCTGACCTTTAAAGGTCCCTTCCAGCTCACCCTATTCTGTGATTTTGTGATTACCATCCTTTTCAGCTGCTCCCTAAGGGCATGCACAGCTCTGAGGCAATGCTGGTGCCTTCTGGCATCCTTCAATGCAACAGCCAGTGCTGTGGCATTTGGAGCAATCTGGAGAAGCCATCATGCCTTCAGAATGACACACGGATCACGCTGAAGTTGACATCATCTCTTACTAACTTCCATAAGGCCACTTTCCACTTTCTGAAATAGTTGGGTCCCTCTACACTAAGTTAAAAGTTATTTTTATTTGAGTAAAAAGCATGCCTGTGACTAGTGCTGACAAAATGGATGGGGTTTCATTGTCTTTTTTTAGGGGTGGGGATGTTAATTACTTTTGTCTCTGAAAAGGTGAAGCTTTCTTTTAAGTGATTTCTCAGGTTCAATGCAAAGTGTTATGCTGCTCAGGAAGGAAGTAATGGATGCATGAAGGGAGGGAAAGGTATTTCCTGGGAACTGAGATGTAATTGTGTGAGTCCCTTTTATGGATGTTTGCCTTACTGATAGAGTGACAAAAAGAGAGTGCAGGAGTGGGTGAAGGTGGTTGTTTGTCTCAGCTCAATTCATTTTTTTGTAGCTGATTCTCTGAATTTGCCCCCTTTGGCTAGATCAGTAACATCTTTGCAGGTTGGTCTGTGTTAACTTTGCTTTCCTTTCTTCTCCCTTACCCTGCCCTAATCTTCTCCCTCCACTTCTGCCTTGGCACAAGGAATGTGGCAGGTTTATCTTTAGGCATCAGCAGATGATTCATTTAGAGAAGGAAAAAAGTGGGAAGGAAAAAACCCTCTCTTTTCCATAGGTAGCCTGTAAACAAAGAGATGTCTCTGGTCAAGGAGCTTTGAAATAAGAAGCAGGCTCCTATTGCTTATTTCCTTCTTAGATGGAGAAGCTAAGACTTTGTGTTTTCTAACAGGAGGGTGGATTCCATCAAAGATACCTAAATGTTCTCTTCCAGATTGAAAGAGTTAATTTAATTGAAATAATTTACTACAAAGTATTACATTTCGACTAGTTGCTAGAGTCACAGAGGATAATCTCTTTACATTATAGATGTTGACTAAACTTTGCCAGTTTTGTCATCTACTGAGCAGTGGTATTCCTGGTTTGGCAGGCTATCAGGGAAGCAGGGGCAGGACAGGTCTGTGCAGCTGGAAGCAATGCACAATGGCGGCGTTCTGTTTAAAAGAAATTTTTTGCCCTTAGTGTACAGCTAGCCTCCATAAGAAGTTAAAGACATTCCTAAGGATCCTTTGAAGACATTTTTAATTGGAAACAGGGAGGTCCTATCCTTTTACTAGTTTCTGCTTATGTAGAGAAAAATCTGGCCAACTGTTAAAAAAACCTTCTGTGCTTTGCCCGCATCAGTTTAAGATGGATATGCCAGCTGTTTACTTTCATGAGTTAATGAGTATTCTTAAGCTTTCCTCATTTGTTTAAGAGCATCAGCATTAGAGGACAAAGGGGTGTCGGTATTGAGAAATCAAAATGCTGCTTCAATTTCTCTATTATACTAGAGCTCTTGTTACATGTCATGTGGCAAAATCTCAGATCACTTGACAGAGTGTCCTGAAGAGAGAATCTATTTCTTGAAATTAATTTCAGTGACAGACATGAGATGACCTTGTTATAAACCAGGGCTCTCTACTCTGAGATTCATCCATTTAGCTCCAAGAGGAGATGACTGCCAGAATTGCTCTGATCCAGCAGATCATAACGTGAAGCCACACAAAGGCTGCAGCATGTTTCTCCGTGGTCATTAAGCTAAACACGCACTTCAATTTACTTTTTAAGGACAACTTTGCACTGTCATTCCAGCTGGTATATTGCACAGAACTCCCCTAACAACATACCAAATCACATATAGCTCTGCAGTTATAAGTGCCTGCTAGCTGAGGATGCAGGGAATGCACCAACATTTGTGAGTGTTCTCCCTCCAACCAGCACTCTTACATTGAAAAGCAGTCTGTACTGGCCTACGATGGTGTCACTGACAGGACTCCTTGAGTACATGTACTCCACATGTACTCCAAATCACCTGGGAAAACACTGGGAAGGTGGAAAGATACATTTAACTGAATAGCTGCTCAAGGCATGTGAAGTAATGTAGGACAAAGAACTATAAAGAAGAATTTTCTGGTCATCTTTCAAATATCTAGGCAACCCCTGACTTCTCATCCATCCCTCTTTGGCTTTGTTTACTGGCAGGAATTAATGTTCTTCTCTGTTAAAAGAAGATTTCAAGAGAAACCAACAACATAAACTGAAGCTTCTCCTTCAGGAGGCTGCAATAACTTCTGGTTCTTTTCCTTCCAAAGAATCTGTAAGCTCTTCCCGGAACACAGTCTGTAGGCGTACCGGTGGAGGTGTTCCTGCCTCCTCCTTTGCCACCCTCACCATGCTGGATCCTCACCACTTTCGTCTAGTTACATTTATGCTTTTTCCATAAAGAATTTACCATGGGTATTATGGGCAGCACCAAGCTGTCACTTTTGGGGAGCTGGTGCATGAATTGTAGATAGCTCCAGCTAGCAATGGATGAATCGTGTCATCTGTCAGTGAAATTCATCTCACAAAAAACTTGGACTCTTCAGGTTACTTCCAATGCGAAAGAACCTTTAAATTCCAATCAAATTCAAATTAAATGCCAATACAGAAAGAAGAGCAGAAATGGCCCTAGATAAAATTGTTATGTCTACCCCAAGTCCTTCGGAAGATGTCTATGTAGTTATGCCCCAGGTCTGAAAACCTCATGGATGTTATGCTCAAAAGAACACCAGAACAGAGTCTGTTTCATCTGTGGTCTTGACTTGGGTTCAGGATTTGCCTATATGTATTTATGTCTATGTATATATATAAAAGTAAATATCAAATAAAAATACATATAAAAATTAAAAATACATCAGGAATAACTGACTGCCCTTAGAGCAACTGTTCAGAAGGTCAGGACGAGGAGCGGATATTTTCTGCTTGGTGATGGAGGAGACAGGAGAAGCGACTCAACACAGATGCACCTTGTTTGCAGGAGCCCTGTAAAGGCTGGGCACCACTTGTGTTCACCGAGAGCAGCAAAACTGCTCCTGCAGTGCTTAACACTCTGACTGACAGCACTTCCAGTATGACTCCATTTTGCGGGACGAAGAGGATAAGGGAGCTGAATCACAGCACTATTCACTGTGGCAACGTTACCAGCTGTGCTCTAGGGCTACTCACTTGGAATACATGAGCCCTTTGTTCCATCCCTTTGTTTTTCCAAGTGCTCTGACTGCCCTTTTGAGGGAGGGGTACTTGACAACACAACTTTATCTCAGAAATGGGGTCAAAATAAGTGAAATCAGAAAAGGCTTTCGTATTCAGGTGTGGTGATGTAAAGCACACAAGGGAGCAGGGAAGGAAAGGTAAATTCAGGTCCTCACACTGCCTGTAGAGCCTTTGACCCTACAAGGTGGGCGGGGGAAGTGTGGGTATTGACCAGATTGGGGTCTGTTGTGCAGCAGAACGTGGACATCAAATGCAAAGCAAAAGAACTGTACGTTTACATGACCTGGATGCAGGACTTGAAGAAACACTAAGAAAGTTTGCAAATCACACTAAACTGGGAGGGACTCCCTTAAGGGCAGAGAGGGTCTGCAGAGAGACCTCGAAAAATTGGAGAGATGGGCAATCACCAACTGTATGAATTTTAACAAGGTCAAGTGCCACATTCTGTACCAGGGATGGGGCAATCCTGGATGAATGGACAGACTGGGGATCGAGATGCTGGAAAGCAGTGCTACAGAAAGGTGCCTGGGGGTCCTGGTGGATGACAAGTTGAACATGAGTCAGCAGTGCCCTGGCAGCCAGAAGGGCCAACTGTGTCCTGGGGGGCATCAGGCACAGCATTGCCAGCTGGGCAAGGGAGGTGACAGGANGGGAGGGGATTGTCCCGCTCTGCTCTGCACTGGGGCAGCCTCACCTCGAGTGCTGGGGGCAGTTTTGGGTGCCACAATATAAAAATGACATTAAAGACTGTCCAAAGGAGGGCAACAAAAATGGTGAAGGGCATCGAGGGGAAACCGTATGAGGAGCAGCTGAGGTCACTGGGCCCATTCAGCCTGGAGAAGAGGAGACTGAGGGGAGACCTCATTGCAGTTACAACTTCCTTGTGAGGGGAAGGGAGGGGCAGACACTGATTTCTTCTCTGTGGTGACAGTGACAGGATCCACAGAAACGGCCTGAAGCTGTGTCAAGAGACATTTAGGCTGGATGTTAGAAGAATGTTCTTCACCCAGAGGGTGGTCAGGCCCTGGACCAGGCTCCCTGGGGAAGTGGTCACAGCACTGAGCCTGACAGAGTCCAAGAAGTGTTTGGGTAACACCCTCAGGCACAGGGAGTGACTCTTAGGGTGTCCTGTGCAGGGCCAGGAGTTGGACTTTATGATCCTGGTAGTCCACTCCAACTCAGCATATTCTATGATTCTACAAAATGACATATTATAGGACAAAGTCTCTGTCAGAAATGCCACCAAAATCCTTTTTCTCCTCAGACATTAACTTGCAGAATGTTTAGAGGAGGTAAAACTAGGGCATTATTGAGAACAGGGGCTTTGGCCCTAAGAACTCAAGGATAGCTCACCTTAGCAATCATGAAAGGCTTGCGCTGTGACACAACTTCAGCTGGAGTAGCTCGCTTTCCCTAACTTAGAGATCTTTCTTCCAGAAGATCCCCTCTGTAAGCTCCAGGCTTGCTTTCCATGGTTTCTACTGAGGGAAGTTTTTTTCAATCTTGCATTGCAGGAAAAAAGACAACATGACAAACCTGTTAAGCTTAAAATTCTTCAGGGAAGGCGGAATTAAAAGTTCTCTCAAAACACGCATTTACATGGAAAGTTTTTGTAACAGTGGAGTCATAGCTGGTGTAGGTATGCAAGAATTTTAGTGTGAATTAGTGTGACACCTTCAATAGGTGTTTGTACAACTTCGTATTCCAACATCCACGTAGTGAAGTTAAGAGCACAGGGTGCTTGGAAGGGGATACTTTCTGGAGCTTAGCAGCTTTATGAATCAGGCATATTTTTGGCTATAAAGTTTGTTTTCCCAATATCTCCAAACAGCAGAATTTCATAATACATGTAACAGAATCGTGGAAACATTTAGTTTGGAAAAGACCTATGGAGATCTCTAGTCAAAATGCCTGCTTCAAGCGTGGATCAGGTTGCTCAGGGCATTATGCAGCTCATTATGCAGCCGAATCCCAAAAGTCTCCCACAGTGGAGATCCCATTATTTCTGGACAACCTACTCTAGTACTTGCCTGCTTGCGTGGCTGGAAAAGGTTCTTTCCTCCATCCAGCTGGGACCTTGCTTCCTGCAAGGAAGGATCTACTGCCTCTTGCCCTTTGTTCACGTCAGAGAAGTGGCTTCATGCATCTTTTCTGTAATCCCCTTCTAGGTAGTGCAAGAGTGCTATCAGCCCCTTCTCAGCCTTCTCTTCCCAGTCTAAGTAGAAGCTTCTCTCTCAGCCTCTTCCCCCACATCACAGGCTCTGGACCCTGAACCCTCTGGGTGCCCCTTCAATTTGTCAAAAAATGCCATGTTCTGGGGGGCCAAAACCGGACATAGTCACTCTCGAGTGAGGAAAATAATCATGCTCCTTGACCAGCTGGCAATGCCGTTGCCAATGCAGCCCAGTGTGAGGCTGGTCTTCCTTGAGACAGGGGGCCAGTGCTGACCCCTTGTAACTCCTGTCTTCCCAGGACTCCAAGTTCTTTACTGCAGAGCTGCCAGACAGCCCCAGCCTGTCCTGGTCAGTTGGGTGGCTCTGTTTGAATACAGGGTCTAATGCCTGTCACTGTCAAACTTCATGAGGTTCCTGCTGGCCCATTCCTTCAGCTTCTCCGGGACCCTCTGAATGTAAGCCCTGCCTTCCAGGATATCAATCACTCCTCCCAGTTTGCTGGGATTGTCATAAATTCTATTAATACATTGAGAAATTATATTTATGTAATAATCAAATAATTAAAACCTCATCCAGTATAAGGCATTACCTGTGTTGTATTGTTACCATGCGTTTTCAGAGCTAAATGATGCTGGCATAAATAGTTTAAATTTTTCATAAGGATGGTCTGCTTTCATTCCCAAGAGACGTGCTAATCCATGTCAGCATGGATTTTGTGCTGAAATTGAAGTCTTGGTTTTCTTGAGGAATATTTAGTGAAAGTCTGCAGATCTTGCTAATGCAAATGGCAAGTGAAGAACTCATCTAAATCACCCAGGCAACTAGATTTGGTTCAGTTACATTTCACTGATTTTTGCCAAGAGGACCTGCAACATACTTCACATATTTCTGTTAATAAACCACAAATAATTTAAAACACAAGAAGTCACTGAATCAGAAAATACTAGAATATTTGACAGCAAAAGATAACGAATTCTATGTGTGGTGGCAAACACTGAGTATAACGTGAAGTTTTCAGAGTGCAAGGAGTTATCTCTGAATTCCCGTTTGGTGTAACACAACTGCAATGAATATTTATTGGCACCTTATTTAGCAGCATGAACAAAAGGAACTGTTATAAATAAACAAACGCTATGACAGTTCCACTGCTGTTAGCTTGACGTTCTCATCTGCAGTCAGTCAAACCGAAAGACAAAGCAATCAGCGAAAAGACGAAGTCAAACATCCAAATTACAGAGGTTCTATTTTTGTGTTAACTACCGTCATCACTGATTTGTCCATGACTTGTGTGAGGAAGCTGCTGGTGAAATTTGACAGGCGTCAGCATGGCATTTGCGTGCTTCCAGATTGAAACGAAGGCTTTTAATGTAAATTTACACGACTTGCCTAATGTTTCCTTAGCATATCAGTAAAACTTTGAAGGGGGTAAAATTTACAAAGCGGAGCAACGTACACTTAAGAGGATGCAACTGAGTAGTCAGTAATACGGGACACACACACAGGACAGATGCAGGCTGTCTTTTTGACTTCTTGCAATGTTCTACTGGTGACTCTTCCTGCAGTACCTCACCTCCAACCTTTGATGTAAGGACGAAACCACCTCTACAGTGCAACTGTTCTGATAATAGCAGGTGACTCACTTCCAACCTATCTGTGCTCAGACCTAGTTTGACAGCCACTTTATTCTTCAGAGCCAGCAAAGCAAAACTTTAACTGTGTCACTAACTTACATGAAAACCCACAGTGTGTATTTAGTAACCCATCTGCTCTGCAAGCAGGAACTCGGGTCAGAGGCGTACTGAGCCCTTTGATTCAATACAAGTAATATGCACATTTGTGAAGTGTTTGCAAGGTCAGTATTTGAAAAGGAGACAGAATGCACTGAGGTAAGCTCAGAGGCTTGCTGCCCCCCTTGTCCCACAGCTGGCACTTTGTAGGGCAGTGCATGCTCTCAGTGCATGTGCACAGCCCTCTCGGTCTCGCTTGTTCACTTAGATCAGGGCTACACCTTCCCTTCAGGAATGCACTGGGAAGGCTGGAGGAGGTAATATCCAGGAGTTTTACTTCAGCATTGCTATTGATTGTCATCTTCTGAAATGGGATGTCTGTAGCAGACTATTCAAGTTGGTCCCTTCTTGTCAGGGAGGGAAAATATAACTGGAAAATTATGTTGTGCCAGCAGGTTGGCCTACTTAATTCTACTGTATGGATCATAGCACAGTTTGAGAGGAACTTCTTCACCAGAAATTACTTCCTGCATGGAAGAGACAAACTTTTCACACTGACTCCACGCAAATGCTTCCCCACATAATTTCAGCCGAGCTTTGGGATGCCTATGCATGCATCACATCTGCCTACGTAACACTGACAAGTAAATCCTCAGTGCATCTGCCAAGCTCCACACCCAGGCATTCGGCTGGAAGTCAGTTATCCTCTAAAAACTTCTCCAAGAAGAAGTGTGTTCATAGTCAACCACCTCACTGGAGTCATGCAAATTACCATGTTGATCATACTGCCAGTATCAGATGAAGACACTGTGGCTCCATGTGGGTGCCTGAAAATCTTGAATTAAAAAATTAAGAAGTGGAGAAGAAAACCCATTTAATTTAAATTAATGATTTAAATCCCAAAGCCAGTTAATTCTACGGTATTTTTCTCTGTACAGTCAGCCTATCAAGAAGAGATTTCTCTCCCCTGCATGCTCCTGTGGAATGGAAAGTGCACGCACATCAGAGCACTGGCCATCACAGCCATCACTGCTTGGCAGCTGTGACTCTCAAGGTCTTTCTAAATGAGTTTTCTAAAAGTTTTTATATATATATATGTTACCCTGTCATATCACATGTATTTGTCATACTAGAAAGGCTTTGTTCCAACACTGCTATTTATGAAAGAAGCTTCATCTTAGGATCTTATGTACTGCTTTGGACAAGGATAATGAAACGAGTCTCTTTTTTTAACATATGACATAAACAGACCATACCTATGATCTTTCTCTGGGCTCAGGACTGAAGTTTAGGCTGGAATGAAGGAGACACGCTGTGTTTGGGAGAGAAAACAACATAAGTTCAAGAGGTCTTTGACTGCCTAGGTTTTGCTTGCTGAATTTTTAGGATCAATTTCTAACGACATAGAAATACATTCCCATATAAATCACCAATTCTGTTCTTTGTGGAAATCTTTCAGCATTTAGGTGTTCAGCTTTCTTTCTTTATCATAAGCTTGCTTTGCTCAATGCCTGTACTCATTCAAGTAGCTTTTTCAGACTCAAAGAAGATCCTCCAAAAGGATATATTCTAAAGAAGCCAGGAAGCAACTTCCCAATACAGCTTCACACCTCCCCAGATGATAGTTTCAAATTAATCATCTGTTCTGGGGACAGCAGATGGAAAATAATGTTCCGGATAAAATGGGTCTAATGAGAGCTGAAGGATCCGTGCTGACTGCTAATTTTCAAGAAATCCTAAGGAGACTTTTGATTGGATGAGTGGGGAATATTGAGTTTTGCTGTCTGCAAAAGAAATCCTCCCACTTTGATGGTATTGAGGAACTTTGACCAAGCAGATGACTGTCCAATCTGTTTTCATTTTGGCCTCCTGGAATTTAGAATCTGAGAATGACACTTGGGTATATTTCTCCATCACAGAAGAGACATGATGGCCTGATTTGAGTTCCACAACACAGCTCCAAATCCTAACATCCTTCTTCTCACCTGCCAGAAGGATAGAACAAGGAAGAAGCTCTCACTTTCTGGGATACAAACAAAAAGGACATTACTGGACCTTAGGTACCTGGAGCAGCTCTGCAATCAGTTCCTGCAGTACGTCCTACCTAAACTGCTCTTTCTAATGCTGTCTTGCCTCCCTGGTTTTATACCTTCAATTATCAGTCTCTTTTTTTTTTGTCCTGTGTTTTACCTGCCCAGTTATATCTTCTCCAGCCCATACTTTCTTTCACTCAGGTCTTCCTCTTTTCCTTCCACTCATACATCTTTCCCAATTTTCTCCTTCACTTTTCTTTTAGATTTGTCTGTTGCAGAGAAAGTAGAACCTGTCTAGCACACAGCTAGACAAAAACCGTGAACTAATTTTCCCTAAAAAAGATCAACTCTCTTTATAGATCTCTTAATTAACCACTCTCCTAGCCATCTCCTTCCCTCCCTCCCTCCTTGCTCAGAAGCACAAAGCTTCTGCACTCCCTGCTGTCCCCTTTTTCCTGCGTGCCCCCAGCACAGGCTGCTCCTGCCGTAAGCCATGGTCTCTTTAATAGCAGCAGTATTATTTTTGGTGCAGCAGGAACTTCATCCTGCCCTAGTTCATGCAGTGTACTTTGCCTTCTTTCTTCCTCGCACGATTTGTTGCTGCAGCTTATCATCACACGCACTCTGCTCCCCTTCTGCTACAGCTTCAAAGCACTCCAGATTTTTTGATTTGCCTCTCCTACTGCTCCAAGACACTGAGCGATGCAGAGAACCTCCTACAGCCAGAAAGTAACTGTGATTTTTAGCGATGATGTTTGCTCTGACTATTTAAAGCACACTTAAGAAGACACATAATAAGTAGGTTTGAGGGAAGTGGTAGCAATCCACCCACTACGTTCCTTTTAGCTAACCCTTTAATTAAATATTAAAGATACGGTTCTCAGGAAGATTTAAAATAACCCACTGACAGAAAAAAAGAGACAGGTTAAAAAACAGCAGAAAATGAAATAATCCCCCCCCAAAGACTTACCACACCCTCATCCTGTTTTTAACATAATTTTACAGTGCTGATGAGGGAAGAGCTTTTCTGAAGGGAAATAAACCTTATGCTTTCCAGTGCTAAATCACTCTCTGTGTTCTCAGGGAGTCCCGCTAGGGATTACAAATTATTTGGTGTTTAACTAAACATACCAGTTTCCCCTTTCATAAGGGAGAGTAAAGCAAGTTTATAAAAACTGAGTAAGTGAATTACTTGAAATGTTATTCCTCACTCAAAAGACACATTCTGCTGCTGGATGCACAGAACTGATATGCAGTTTGAGAGGAAAAGTACATATATACACTGCTTATAGCCTTGTCTCCAAGTATAAAGCAGAGTGAGATAAATGACAGCAAGATCTGGGCAGATTTGGGGTATGAAGCATTTCTCTTTGTAACTGAATTAAGGCACACCACAAATGATCAGAGGAGAAGTGACTACTGATGGAGATCAGAAGCGCAAGAACCCAGGTGTGCCCACAAAACTGAGTGGCTCTGACCTGCATATTTCTTTTGGTGAAGGCTTTGATTATTTCTCTCTGTATCTAGCTGAGAAAGCTCAACAGCCTAACTGAGCAGTGTTTTTGCACCAGTACTGCAAGCATATCTGCTCTGCTGCTTCTTCTCTTGTGTTTGAACTCCACTGTCCTCCTTCTGTTCTTCTATGCTGCTTGTAGTTTTAAATCAAACTCCAGACCCCCAAGCTCTCTGTGTAGTCTCCAGTGTTGCTGTAATACAAACAGAAACTGGTCAACCATTTCGATTTGTTCTTGTGTTAGCCAAACAATGGAAAGTGCTTCCAAACACACGCTGCTTTCCCCCTCCAAATCAGTCTTACAATCGATACTGTCCTACTTTCAATTAAAATACCACCACAACAGATACATCTATATGGTGCTTAGAGAGCCACAACAGAAAACCTATTACTTTGAATACAAAAGCTGGCCAAAATGACTGAATTCCTGAGGCAACAGAACGATACTGGTGATTTTATTCAGCACGTGTCCAACATGATTTTCCATTCGGAATCCACATTTTTTAATGCTTTTCTATGCCATTCTTAACATTACCTTCAGCTTTTATGGAGTCCCTTAGAAAGTTGTTTTTTTCAATTTGTTTATCAGAAAACTTAAATTTTAATGATTAAATAATAGGACATTTATATACATCAGTGGGTTTTCTCAGATACTGGGCTCTAAGTACATACAATGTCTATTGAGTGAAAATAAAAAAGAAAAATTCCAGTCATGCAGATCATCTTACAAACCATGTTCCATTTGACTTGAAAATTTTTACTCTGTTACTGGCATATCGTTTCAAAATTAAACAGATAAAATTTTAAGGTTGCTTTGTCCATTTCCACTCATTTGTTTTGCTGTTTTGAAGAACTGACAGGCCACATGCTACTGCAGAAGGTACCGGCAGGGTAATCATTGTTCTGCTACCACCGACCAACCCCTCTGAGCCCTGGCGTGGATGTATTTTAAAAAACCACCTAACCTTCAGCTAACTGCACCGGTTTATTTCTGAACAGCACATCACAATATCAGCACAGAGAGCACATTGTAACCGGTTGGGTGATTCCACTTAATAATTTTTCAACACTAGGACCTTTCAGCATTTTAATTCTGATTTCATTTATGAATTAAAGGTCATATATAGAGCACAAATGAGGTCTAAATTTAGTCACAGCAGACCACAGTTCCACATAAAGACAAATCTTCAAGTTATGTTGACCTGCTAGGAGACAAAGATAAACAGCACAGCAAACATGTACCTGCAATGCACTGCTTCCCTATTAAATATTAACTGTTTCATTTACATTTAAATGAACTGAGCAGCAATGGATAGACTTTCCAGTACTGCTGTTTGGTGCTGCTGTCATGGAAAGAAGCTGAAGACAATGTGGGCTGTATGGGGGCAAATGACGCAATCTCAGCATCCGCTCAAGTGACTTCAATGATGACCATTCTCCAGTCTTGAAATATAATCCTACACAGCATTTTTTTTTTTCTCTCCCTCTGTAAACACATCTGTTCATAAATAACTTAGATGTCTCCTTGACATTCATGGTATGTAACTGAAGCTGAAGTAGAAAAGGATGGGCGGTGTACAGCACTGAGGAGATGTCACAGTACGTTTGTTCAGCATTTTTGTCAAGTGCAGGTTGCTAACATCAGCCATCAGAGACGGGCGGGGTGACCCACCCATATTTTTCATGGGTCTTCACCAAACTCTTAAATGTTGCTTCAGCTTCCTTTCGACTGAATGACTTTTTTGATTTGCCAGCTTTTCTGCAGATACGGCCCTGCGCCAAACACAAAAAGAGAACCTTCATTAAAGATGTGAACATGCATCTGGAAACCACAGCTTAACTTTTCAATGTGTCAGGCCGAGAGGCATTCACTTACGGGTACCAGCAAGCATAGTTTCCCAGCTTGAGCAGACAAATGCATTATTAGAGATGATTTAAAATGATATTCAGTGAACGTGTAAAAAAGGAAAAAAAAAAAAAAAAAAAGGAGCAAGCATCTGCCGGGCTTTTCCTTCCCGGCGACCCCCCGGTGCTGGCACGCTGCCCTGCTTGCAGCAACCCGCGGCTGCCGTGCCTCAGGGCTCGCCTCCCGCTCCGCTGCAGCGGGACCTCCGGCACGCCGTGTTTGGCGTGAGGACCCTCCTGCCCACCCCTCCTGCCCAGCCGGGGGCAGCCCCGGCAGGCAGAGACTGCCCGGGCACGGCTGCTCGCAGGGCTGCCCCTGCCTCGTCCCCCGCTGCCACCGCGCAAGGACATTGAAAATCACACCCACCCCGCCGAACACACTCCATTCCGTTCTTCTTCCTCCGACCCGACCCGTGAGAAATGAACAGCTCTGCCCTTTTTAAGAGGAGTGCCTTAAAACCAACTTGCTTCCATCTTAAATCAAAAGTTCTAATTTGTTTATTACACCTTCATGCCAAGTTTGATAATAAATGAAAACATACCCATTTGCATATACTACATTTTTATTACTCTGCAATTAGATATTACCTCTAACTGCACAGTAGTATAAAAATTCAAATCCTTGTTTGGCAGTAGAGACTTTTACTGAGTTATCAATAGCTTACCTTATTTTTCACATTGGTCTGTGTCAATTACCAATCAACAGAGACACAAGAAAGGATTATTGCTGCAAATTAATACCACTCTACAACAAATGAATACCTTTAAACAAAATAAATAAAAACCTTTTAAGTATTTATGCCTACTGGATTTGTTACAAAATAGAAGTTTATTAAAGTCACTAGTCTAGTAATTTTAGTAATTGTTTGATAGATTTCACTGAAAGTCTTTTAAACAATAAATGGTATTTGATAAGCAGATACCATATTACAGTGTTAGAATTTTTTAAGAACCAAGTTAGTATGTTCTCATTTTCTTCTGTTCTTTATCTCAAAAATCATCCTTTGCTTCCTTGATTTTACTGTCAATTTGGAATTTAATCCAAAAACTGGCATTTGCAATAGCATGCAACAAATACTGAGAAAATAGGTATACGGAGGGAAAAAAAGGGCGAAAATGGGAAAAAATAAAACAAAATCGGTCCTCGGAGTATCACATTTACAGAGTAAAATGAGTAAGATTAGTCTGCAGCGTGGACAAACAATTTCTTTCTAGAAAGCTGTCACAATACAGCAGAGGCTCTTTTGTGTTCAGCACTGCTCCTATTACAGCAAACTACGGACTCATGAAAGAAAAAAGCTGTTTCCTCCTCCTGTTTTAACAAATCATTTTTCGGTGCAGTTTGAGTTCCCTCTCAGAGCATACTTTAACCAAAGATTACGAACAACCTCCAGTTCCCACCTTGACTTATTCACAGTCAATTTGTACCCATTTGGTTTTCCCCAAAACAGCTATTTTACCTGTCGATGCTTTTCATCGCCTTTCTCCCTGGCTGCCATTTACAGACTAGAAATGTATTTCCTCTTTAAATACCCCTTGACAGACCAAACAGCAAGACACCTTCTACATCTCCAAAAAGATCTGGTGATTAATATGTCCCAAATAAGGATGATCTGAATGGATCTCAATTGAGCCCTGATCATAAATTTTCTTAGAAAATGCTCATTTTTAGTTGTGACAGATGGAATAATTAAATAAAGCTGGATAACATATATTTAAAATCTTATTGAATAATTATCATACATAATTACATAATATATAATTATCAATCATAATTACTCTGCAGGAGTATTTTTGTTGTTACAAAACATTTTGTATTTTCTTCCTAATCTGAGGTTTTGTTGGAATGACACTTAGAGAAACACAGGAAAATATAAAACAAAGTGCAACAGAAGATTAAACAAGCACAGAAAATGCTGTCCTCAAAATCTCACCAATGAAATACTTTTGAAAGTAAATATAAACTTACTCTGCTACTTAATTTCTGGATTAGATCCATTTGCCATCTCCTGTGTTTTGCACACTATTTTTTATAATTTAAGGCTTTGATACCTTTCTGAACTATATGCATAGCACCTTGGACAGTATGATTCACATCTTCCCCAGCTTTAACAAGGTATTAATACTAGAAATAGGATCATTGCATTGTGAACAGCTCACGTTTGGTGTCAACTATGTACGGCTTTCAAAGCAGGAAAGTAAGAATTCTCTGCTGTTGCACTGATGTGGTAAATACCATTACATCATGTAAAATGTTACTGGAGCCCTATCAGATGAAAAGATCATCATTTCATGAGTTTACTCTGAAATGTTTTTGTTATTAATGCACTAGATCATTAAATCCACTTCCACTCTGGTACCATATGCAGGTTGTATGTGAACTGCACCATCAAAGACCAGCTAATTCTACCCTGCCCTAGTCCATGTATTTCTATGCTTATACAGAAACTATGGGTGGCACGGTCAGCCCTGTCTCTTATTAACCAATATCCTGTCAGCTGTTTATAATTTGGATAAAATTTAACCTCCTGGACTGCAAGTTTCCCTATTTGGTGCCTCAAGTAAACCTGGGGTAAAAAGAAAGAAGGCTGGAATTTCAACAGAGTTCGGACGCTTTCAAGCCCATACTTGGGTGGTATCTACTGTCTTATTGATTTTTAGCTTTCTGCCATTCCCAGAAAACTCTTCCCAAGGTTAATTAAAAAATGTCATTTTGGATACAATTATAGGAGAAAGTGTCAAACATTTTACCAGGCACCACTACCAGCCCTGACTACAGTTTATTTTCAGCCTGCTACTTAAACATGCAGTCATTTTAACTCTGGACAGGAGCCTGTGAGCTGCTGCATTCTGTAAACATGACAGTGATGGTAAATACAGTATGTAAATACGTGCTGTCCACGGCTCTGTCGGGCACAACTGCATTTTGACCAATCCCCAAACCACATGCGTCACTACTGCTGGGATAAGGAATACAGATCGTTTGCACGGCTGATGTTCTGATGTGTCCAGCACCACATAAAGGAAAGATATCAAACGGATATCTGAGCAAGATCAAAACATTCCACAAGAGGTTAAAAACAACAGAGAAAACCCAAGAAAGCCTTTCATAAAGATATCAGTGTCGACTTCAGCCCTGAGAAGTCGCACCAGGAGCTTATTTAAATACTTGCAATACTTTCAGACACTCACAGAGTGCCTTTCATAAAGGGATAACTGAAAACCTAATTAAAGAGTTAGAGAGAACGTTTCAGATTTTGCCATCTGCTGCGACTTCATGTACTTATCAAGATATAATTTTAACAAGCTAGAAACATATGAAAGGTGAAAGCAATGCCACAGCACCCAACTGGTTTATGCAGCCATGCTGAAGCGCAGGGGGACGTGCCCTGCGCTCGGCCTCCTGCCTCGCTCGTGCTCCTGCTGCGCCCAGCCTGCGCGGCACAGCGAGCAATCGCGTGCCACTCGTCCAGGCTTTGCCCAAACTAATGAGCTTGCACAAACAGCTGATAAGCATCCAGTCTCTAACCCTGATAACGGCGGGCAGAAAGACCTCCTGGAACACGATCTGCTGCAGGCAGCCTTGTCAGGATCCTGGCGTACCGAGGGACCAACCACTCCCTCCTGCCTTGTTCAGCAAAAGAACCAAGGTGAATCTCATGCATGATTTGTCCCCCTGTCCTGGTTTCAGCTGCAACAGAGTTAATTTTCTTTCTAGTAGAAGTCGTGGTTTGGATTTAGCATGAGAATAATGTTGATAACACCCTGATGTTTTAGCTGATGCTGAGCAATGCTCACACTAAGCCAAGAATTTTTCACAGTGCCTTGTGCTCTACCAGTGAGCAGGTGCACAGGAAGCCAAGAAGGAATGTGGCCAGAACAGCGAGCTGAACTGGCCAAAGGGATGTTCCACACCATAGAACATCATGCCCAGTGTATTAACCTGGAACATTTGGCTGGGACGGGCCAGTCACTGCTTGGGGACCAGGCTGGGCATCTGTCAGTGGGTAGTGAGTAATGCTATTGTTTTGTCCCTCTCTCTCTCTTTTTAATTACAATTGGGGTTTTTGTTGTTATTATTATAATTATTAGTATTCTATTTTACTTAGTTTCAATTACCAAACTTCTTATCTCAACCCATAAGTTTTTACGTTCTTTTCTGATTCTCCTCCCCAACCAGCCAGGGGATGAGGTGAGGAAGAGACTGTATAGGATTTGGTTGGCAGCTGAGGTTAGACCATGACACATTCACATCTATCAACCTCTGTGGGCAAATCTGGGAGCTTTTCTACTTCCAAGTGATGCCACAGTAGTCTCTGTGAACATGTCTCCCCTTCATAATGCTCTGTAACACTGAAGCACAGCTTTAAAAATATTCAGCTCAACAACTATTAGCTCTTTAAAATCCGTCAGTACCACTATCAGCAATGTCCAAGGTTGATTCTTCCAGCATCACCAGGTCACAAGGTAGTCCAAAAACAGAGTGAAGTCCTGTACAGAAACCAAATACGAAGTCTGAAACTCTTGGGCCCACTATGACCATGCATCTGCCCACATCTGGTCTATGATGTCATGAAAAGCAGTCTTGACATTTCTTCTGGTCTTTCCAGAGTCAGGACGGCCTCAAGAGGATTTCTCTGGACAAAGGGAGTTCCCTCTCTTGTCGAATCAATGATAGTAGCTCCCAGAACCAAACCAAACAATTTTAGCAGAGTACCAGGTGCACTTCCATGTGTGTCCTCTTGGCACTCCCTAGAAGGACAGGACTGTGTAACGGAGGTCAGCTTTCCACAGGATCAGAATCACCAAAAGTACTGGCTGGAAGGGACCTGTGGTGGTCTCCAAGTCCAGTTTAGACACTTGGAGCTGGACTGCCAACACAGGTCAGCTGTGGCACTGCATAGCCAGCTCCTGAACCCTTCAAGGCTGTAGTCAGTCCTCTCCTGATGCCACTTCCTGCTATATTAGGTTCCAAATTTTCAGAGATTTATTGTACTCAGCCATCAGCCCTTACAGGACTGATGTTATTGTGGAAACAACGTAAGCCCCTGTGCTATGGATCTCTGAGATGTCAGAGCAAACCCTTCAGTCACATCCAGACTTTTTCACCTGGGCCAGCTAACAAAAAGCTGTGTACATTTCCAGTAGTGCACAGCTAAGAGACTCAGAAGCAGGCAAACCTTCACGTTGTTAGCACAGCTCTTAACACCATCTCCTCAGCCCTGTGTACTTTCCTTAGTCCTGGCAATGCAAATAACTCCGGGTTGGTCTCCCAAGGGCAAATCATATAAGCCTTCTGCACATGGGGCTAAACTTGGCCCATCATGTAAGCCAGCGTGAGGAAGCATGGATGGCTACAGTTTCCTCTTCTGCCTCCATCTATTAACAGATCTCTACAGCAGGCTCTGCTGACCCACCCCTAGGTAAATGTCAAGAGATGGAAAACAAGCAAAGAGAGAGAAGCACAAAAGACTGCAGGAAGTCACCATGCCAGACATGGCATCTGTGGTGATCCCTCCATGGACAGGAAGATGATCCATGAGGATATGCCCATTTTCCAAGTCTGTTCTCCCAGGCTTCTCCATGGATGACACAAAATCTATGGATTTCCTAAATACTGAAGCACACTGTGAGTTTCTGGTACCTAACATGTTCCATAATGTGCCAGTGACTCATGGCTTTGGGCCCCAGCTGTTCCATGCAAACATACTCAAACATTTTCTGATAAGGAACAGAGGTACTCAGTGCTTAAGCCTGAACCAGCTTTATCCTAGAATATTTAAACAAGCTTTCAGAGGAAAATATTTCTGCTGGCTTTAGAGAGGCATTCAAAAGCAGAGCGATGCTAAAGTGAGCTACTGTCATGCTCTCAGTGCAGTGATTGCAATGTGTCACAACATCGCTGTTAGAGAGCAATATACACAGTCTCTCCCCCCAATTACATGGTTTATAATTTTTTTCCTTCATGTACTGATGAGGCATAGCTAATCATGTCTCAAAACCTGCTCACAATTTATATAACACTGTATATGATTATTAGCTACAGCTAAAATAAAGTGGTATAGAAAGTGACAAGACAAATACTCATAATGTTGCAGCAAAAGTGAATTAAAACCGTGAGGTTTTCCTGCAAATGTGTAATTTCCAAAGCAGTACTTCCACGCCTTTTTTGGTCTCCTTTTTAAGAATAATCCATAAAAGAAGTGAAAACTTTGCAAGTTCCGGCTTTAAAGCATCCTATAAATTGTGCCTTCTGGGAGAGTAACTGTTCTTTGTCCAGGAAAAAGAAATCTGAGTTCCAGCTGAGTAATTATTTATGCTCATTTGTCTGTGTGCAGCCTGGTGCCAGTAGCTCTTAATCGATACAAACGCTCACAGCCCCAGTCTCCGTCTGGACAGCTACAGAGCACTGTGCTGCTCTTCCTCGCCTTTCCCTAAGTCAGCACCGAGCTGGCAGCACAGATGAGGGTTAAGAAACACCCTCCCAGCATTTTATGGGTGGGACAAACTCTGTGCTGGCAGATGAATAAGAAAATTTGGGTTGCTGGCTACATTTCTGGTGCCTCAAGCATCTCCAGGGCTGAAGGTATGATAACATGGTGGGCTTCTGTCAAAAGAGACAGTCCCTGTCCCCTGCCACCAGAAGGGCACCTGCTAGTCTAAGTGACAGAGGGACGTTTTCTCTGCAATGTATTCTCAGTCTTTTGCTGAGCTCCCTGGACTACCTCTCTGTGGACTCAGGCACGGGCAGAGTTCCTGAGGGCCAGTTCAGGTGAGAAGAACATGGGAACATGACAGCAACTCTTTGCATAAGCTCACAGGTCCTCCACATCAGGAACCTGAAGTTACCCAAATCAAACGCAGTCACAGGTGTAACCCCAACCAAAGCAAAGCCAACCGTCCTTTGTCACAGGCTGTAAAGACAAAGGCACCACAACAATGTCTATCTTCACATTTCCCTAAGTTTTACAATGCTAAAACAAAAAAAGGACAAAACCGTAGTAAAAAGCAGGCTGCCTCTGGGAACATCTAGTCGAGTTAAACCCAAATTCAGTAAGATCAGAGTCTCAAGTGGATGTGCTTTTCCACTGCTATTTATACAAACATGCCAATCTCTTGACTGCAGCATGTTTCATATTGATGCACATGGACATCTACTCAGAGAGCCCTCACTTCTGAGTGCTTTAAGCACGTATCCTCAAATGACCTTTGGGAAAACAGTTGTACATACTTCATATGTGGGAAAGAGGAATATAGTGAAGTTACGTGACTTGCCCATGACTGCACCTGAAGTCAGTGGCAAAACCTGGAAGCTAAACTCAGATCATCTCTTCTCAGGCTAAGTGCTCGAACTGTGAAACAACCTCCTCCCGCAGAGGAGGAATTGTAGAACATTTCAATGCCAGGTCTATTTTAATGGAAATAATATTTTCAAATTTACAGAAAATCTAATATTTATAGAAACTCATAGAGAATTTGAAAAACTAGTAACATCAGTTTTTCCTGTTTAGTGATGCTTTGACTTTTTTCTCGGGCACACATTATGGAAACAAGTCCTATAAGCAGCTGGGGACTTGTTACCATTTATAACACAAGCCTGGAAAAAGGAGAAATACCTCACCATTCCACAGCTCATAAAGCCTGACTATGACAAGCATCTGAGCTGCAGGCCATTTCATAACACAGGTTTATGTCCTCCTTCCTCAGGTTTATTTTCACCCGTCTTCGAATGCAGGTTTGGGACTATAACTGACTTGTAACTCTATCAAGGAGTCACTGCAGAAGTTCCATGGGTTTTGGAGAGCCTGTGTAGCAAAAGGATTAAATCAATGAGGATCATCGATTTTAACAAAGAAAACGCACAAAATCATGAAGTAGATAAAAAGACATTTTCCAAGGACAGGCTCTGCATGTGCCCGAGGCAGGCATGCATCTGCCTCATATGGCTGAGGACAGGCACAGCTGATGTAACCTTCCGCAGTATGACTTTTAATGGGAATGGTGCAAATCAGACTGACACCTTGATCCTGTTTCAGAAGAGGAATCACCTGAACATCTGAAGTGTGGTGCCCACTTACCTGTTCCGTGCACACTCGTAGGGACTACAAATTCGTTTTCATCAAAGCACACCTACACTTCTCCCTAGCTCAGGCTCTTTCAGTTCCCAGTGCAGTGCTCATTTCACTGTGAGCCAGGCTAGGTAACAGTATCACGTCCTTCCTGTAAAGCTTTTCCTGAGACTTTCAGGATCTACTCATTTACTGCTGCTTCCAGATGGAGTTAAAGACCAACACAGTGGAGTGTGCAGCACCCTCCAGAAATGACCTGTGGCGTACAACTCAGACCAGACCCCGCACTTTCAAAAAACACAACGATATCCAAGAGAAACCTGCTATTCCGCTTACAAGTGCGACAACTGGATCCTGTGCACCTTACAA
The DNA here is from genome assembly GCA_013400655.1 of Mystacornis crossleyi. Classification (NCBI taxonomy): domain Eukaryota; kingdom Metazoa; phylum Chordata; class Aves; order Passeriformes; family Timaliidae; genus Mystacornis; species Mystacornis crossleyi. Next base: position 7,987 of record VYZQ01040446.1, on the reverse strand, counting down.
CTAAGACACATTCTGAGCCATTCAGCCAGCATAACGACCACAATATCTTCTCCCTGTTTAACTGCAGAGGAATTGCACCCAGCAATCCTCCCGCCGCCCATCTCCTTTCGCACTGAATGTCAGCATTACCTTTTTTGGCATTTACAGGAGAAAGCTGGAAACTGCATGTGAAGGACTGAATACGTCAAGGAAAAGAAGAGCCCTTCACTGACTCACGCCAGGCCAAAGGAGCTTAGATGGGAAAAAGAAACACAGTGAATATTATGTTACTTAACCACCGTCCCACTTTGTGAGAGCAGATGCCCACAGGGGGACATGCCTTGGATCATGCCTGGCAATCAGACTCCCGGGATATTAGGAGCTGAATTACTGTGGAGTTACAAATCTTCAATCTGGAAGTATCCGGTCATGCATGGAAATCCCTGGGCATTGTGTGGATGCTAGGAAAGCTGCGGATTTTCAAGGCTAGCCTGTAAAAGGAAGAGTAAATCTTCCTCACAATAGAAAGTGGGTTATTTGGGTTACTCCTTCAGGACATCACCCTTCATGACTAGGCTTTCTGCATTTGAAAAAATACAATTTTCAATAAAGTACCTGACAAAGCACCCCAATGCTTCATGGTTGTCTCTGCCTGAACAGTCACACTGAAGAAAATGAGCACTTCTTATATAATTCAGGGAAGAAGAATCTTGCTCTTTTCGGCAAATTCAATTTTCTCACAACATCCAAAGCCACAATTCTTTCAAATTCTTATTTAGGAGATCAGCTAAGTATTGCCAAGAAGAATTAGGTCTCCCTCCATAAAAGCATGTTTTAAAATTAGTAATTTGGTTCAATTTAGGGATTTAGTTTATTTGATGACTATTTTAACAGTAAGGAGGATAGTCGAAAGTATTTTAAAATTTTCATTTTTATGCTTTGAAGGAGAAAAATGGAGATTATGTTCCCTCTGCTTTTTAAAAGAATTAAACCAACCTCCTATTTCAATGAGTTGGAATCTCTGTGTCTTCATTCCTCTCAGTAGAATATATTTGCATAATAATAGTGGATGGTCAGAACAGCAATGTATCAGAGTACACATGAACAATCATTTTTTCCAGCCCGTTCATCAGGCTCAGCATCTCAATACACATGCTCCCACTTAAAACTTCAGCTTCCAATCCTATTCCAATCCTTCCTTCCAATTCCTCAGATGAAATAAGAGACATCTTAGAAAGCAAATAGATCTTTTTTTCCTCTGGAGACAAACAATATTCTGTTACCTCTTTGGCCCAGCATTTATACCTTTTCATGGGAAACAAGTCCCCTAACACAGTCTTTGTCTCCTCTGTCATCTTTGTATATGAGTTGATGTGTTTTTCACCCATGGATCTAAAATAACATTTCCTCCCTTGAGGATAACCATCATCACTTGCTCAGGCAACTAATCAAAAGCAAAAAGCAAAACAGTTCTATTTTTAAGGCCCTAATAGTATACAATGGCTCCAAATAATTCAGAGACCACTGTGTTCTCTGTACATTTCTGCAGCCTTTGAGATTAGCTGATTTATTCATGGCTACACTCCTCAAACCCAGCATCTGGAGTATGAAAACCCATGGATTTGCAATTAATTTCTGCTATACATATTTGAAAGACCTGGAGTCTGCTGACCTCCTGGACACTGTGCAAGTCCCATCTGCTATCTGCTCGCTCACACTTTTGTTTGAAAGGACGAAGAGGGAGTAATTTAGACTATGATTAACAGCTACCTTCTGTAGCTGTTTTTCATAAAACAAGCCCATTTCTGCTGTTTTAGTCTGGTGAAACTCATCTAGGATATTAGAATCTTTAAAACGGAAAGATAAATCTATTCAATAGTCATACAAGGCACACGACATTTGAAGCAAACGAACACGGTTCCACTGAGGTATTTCTAATGTTACAACGTGAGGGATCAAAGTACTAAACACCAACAACTTTCATTTGAATTCAGGAACTTTTCTGATATAAAATTAAAGCTTAACTACAAACTATGTCTTGATTTTTATTTAAATCATTATATAGAAGCTGACAACAGCAAGAATACTCAGAATTAGGGGTTCCCTGTTCCTACTGTAATATGTCCTGGCAAAATTTTTATGTTTCTTCTACTCCCTGCAGGAATCCTGGAAAAAATTTTATGCTCCTCCTATTCACTGGAAGAATATGGGAGTATTTCCCTCAAAAAGACGACCTTTTTTCATGACAAGCTGCAGAGCTGACAGTTACCTGAGAGCTGCCTTTGGCTGACTGTCCCCAGCCTCCATGGAGAGAACAAGGGACTTGTAAAAAAGAGGACAAGGCATCTACTGGTCAGCACTACTGCAAGCTTATGTCAAAAGTCCCCAAGGAATCAGGTGCAGCTCTGTTTGTTGTTCTCAAAAAAAGAAAAAAGAATCCTGATGCATTATTTGGATGCTGGTATATATAGTTTTGTCCTCTTTTAAATGATCACCAAACCACCGGCAAATCATTCCATCCAGTGAGAAACAATACATCTATTAGAAGACACAAAACCCTCTCCTATTTTTGGACAAAGTCTGCTCCTTTTCCTTGGAGATCACATCATCTACCATGTTTTCAAATGAGAGAGACGATTCCTCCCTGAAACATGGGCATTGGTGTCAGCCAGGTGTGTTGTCACTCAAGGAAGGCCATGATGAACCTCCTGCTGTGACATCCCTCTCCTTCTACTGGTACCTCTCCCCCTTCCTTCCTTCCTTCCTTTATTAATATTATTGTGACAATGACACCATTATCTGGAAGTGGAGAGCTCCTGACTAATTTTTAAACCTCTCTCTGAAGTTATTAATAAATCATTTTAAAGGGCTAAGAAGGAGTAACACTCCAAGGGCCACTTCCACAGCCTGGATAGACACAGAGAGAGACAGAAACGGGAAGCTCTGCCTAGACAGACATGTTGAACAGTTGCCTCCAGGATGATAAACAACTGGTATTTAAATTATTTCATTAGCATCACCCCACCTCCTTGGCTGGCACCCCAGCTCCGCAGAGGCTCACGGTGACTGTTTCGCCGGTTCAGCAGGGCCAAGCTCTTGCCTGTGATGACAAGAGCCAGCGAGCAGCTGACGGTGCAGGAAGCAAGTACAAAGTCATCCCTTTAAAAGCAAGGCTACAGTTGAGTTAAGGACAACACCAAGTTTTTTAAAATGGGATTCTGGATCCCAGACAGATAAACAGTCTTCGGCCTTTGATGTACTGAGAATTCCCCTCAAGATACTGACTAGAGCTGTGTGAATAATTGATTTTCTCAGCTGAATAGCTGAAGCAACCAACCAAACAAACCCCAACTTGTTTGCTAATTAACATTTTTTCCTTGAAAACTGAGGGAAAAAAAGTTAAATTCGGGACTGCTGAACTGTTATATTCAAACAAAAGTCATTGCTCTTCCATTTTAAACATTCTTATTTACAGACAAAAAAAATCTAAAAATACAATGCTAGATTCATGATGGGAAGCTAGGATGTGCATCCCTAAGGTAGGGCATCTCTCAAGCAAGGTCACCTGAAGCGTACGGTTCCTGCTTCTTGAAATCTAGAGAAACAGCCACCCTGCTTTAAAATCCAGGCCCTGGGAGACATGGTCAGGTTTGGGAACTTGGACACAGGTTTCCCCACATACAATGGCAACGCTGAAAAGTAACAGGAAGGTGTTAGCTCTTAATTTCTCTGTTACACATTTAAGTCTCCATACAGACACAACTCCTGAGTGACATCCCATGAGATGCCAGAATGACTTATCTCAATTTCTCTTCTACTCTGCTAAAAGGCCTGTGAAATCCATGAAAAAAATCTGAGTTTGTCAAGAATCTTAACTGCCTGAAAATATATTTTCAATGTTAATTTTATCTGCTTTTGGATCACTTTGTCAACAAATAAGGTCATGCACGCTCACAGTTACTATTAGCTCTTCCAGCAAACCAAGAAGTGCTGTTTCTCTTTGAAGAACCAGCAGAGAACGACAGTGTCACAGCTGGCTCAGCAAAATGGGACTGACGAAAAATGTCTTATGAAATGAGCCACCTTGGTTCTACCCCTTGAATTACCCCAAGGAGGAAGGTGTTCGGTCCTGCCCACTCATGCTGGTGTCCATGCCAGCCAGGCGCACTCTTGGATGCGTCACAGGCGGGAGTATTTACAGTGACTTCATGCTAAATCATGGTGCTGGGAACCAGTGACATTTCTCTGGAAGGTCCCTTTGACTCACTGGCGATGACAATGCCCTATCTCTCCCTCAGCCTGATGGCTGCTGCCATTTGCTCAGGCAGGTTCATTCTGAGGCGATGGAGAATGGCCCTCACCCTTCTAGCCTTGCTGATGAACAGCATCTTGAATATTTCATGCTATAGCAGGTTGCAGGCTGCTTACAGAAATTACACAATTAACCTGGTGACAGCCATGGCTGTTCAGGATGGCTCCTTGCAGGCACCAAGACTGCCCACAGCATGGCAGGAGTCACCCAAATCTGGCCACGCAGCGCTGGGGAATGCAGCACCTCAGCCCTCGACGCTCCGTCGGCTCAGTTTTTATTTTTAAAAACTAAATGGTCAAAAGCAGATCACCTGTAAAATGAAACGGGGATAGGGGAGCGCCAGTCGTATTTTGAGCCCTATTATGCAATGGAGTGGGGATTACATAACGAGGGGAGTGCAATTACAGAAACGTGGCTCCCATGACACGGAGCCCAGCTACAGTGACAGGCTGGCAAACCCATCACAGGCAACATCTCTCTAACCCAGAAAATAAATTTATTGACCGTACTGCCTAATAACCTTGCCACTTGCAATGAACAATCTGAGAGTTTGAAACGTGCCATGTTATATCTATTTAACTACTAAATTACTGTCAACAGTTTATTTCTGCCTTTTTTTTTTTTTAATCTCAGTTCTCTTTCTGTTGCAATTGACTTTGCAAACTTCTGGAAGAATGTTATTGAAACTCTTGCTTTTTAAATGTGTTTATTAATGATGCACACATAAATATCCCCTGGTAATCAAAAATTGCTACTACTTTCTCAAAATCTCTTAAATGGTTTAGGGAAGAAAATTCTCAGATTATGTAGCTGAGAATTTTTTACTAATAAAACAATTCAGTGCCTCTCTTCACTGAGCCATTTTATGATCCCAGTCAATATCCATTTAACCGCTTTAAAATTCAATACTGCAGAAAGAGGCTGAATTGTTACAAAATGAGAGAATTTAGCATTGTCCTTCTAAATTCTTGTAACAAATAACAAGAATTATAACCTCTAAAGAGAGACAGGTTAACAAACAGTGAGATGCAGCAAGAGCAGTTACAGAACTTCAACGTACCCCAGGCTCCCTGTTAATTAAAGTTCTTTTTTTTTTCCTGGTAGATGTTTTTTAATATCCCAAGGTGACCTAGGAAACTTGACCTCTTGAAGTGCAGAGAAAAATACCATCTGATTAAAAAAAGGAGCACTAGGCCCAAATCAAATAGGTTAAAAGGAGGAAAAAAGCCACTTACAAAAGAGCCTGTTGAAAAATCAAAATTAATTTTCAGTCTTAAGAAAAAACAAGCCTTTACTTCTGCTCAGGCAAGCAGTTCCATAGACGCAAACAGGAGTAACCTCATTTTTAAGCAAATAAAAAGCATGTTGTTATTTACTCTTTCCCCACCTCCTTGCCAAGACACAAATTTAAGAAGTTACTTAGTATCATTTACTGACAGACACGGAGCTGTGCATGTCCCTCGAGTTCAAGGGCATTCACGAACAGGAAAACCACCCCCTCAGAGCCATGTGTGCATTGCCCACTATAATAACCATAAAGACGTACTGCCTACCAACATTATTTGTCCATTTATTAAAAATGGCTTATTAAATACTTCTCTTCTACAGACATTCTGCAGAGGAAAAAGGGGGGGGGGGGAGAAAAGGCAGCATAAAATGCACCGATTCAGCTCAGAGAAGATCCTCTGGGAGAACCGATCACCTTTGAAGAGGAGAGTTGGTAGGAACCATCTGGCTGCTGCAGCTTCAGTATCTAGCCAAAATTACTTGTTCCTTTCGGGCCGGACGATTTGAAACGTGCACAAGTTTGCCAGCAGCTCGGGAAGCGATTCCCGGTGTGACCCCGCGACACACCTCAGCGCGCTGTGCCAAGCCCCAAAGCCGGGGTCGCCCCTTGTCCCCGGAGGGATGCTATGCGGGCAGCACAGACAAAGACCTGGGGGCAGCAGCTCCAGCGTCGCGCCCTCCGCCAGCGGCAGCACTGCACGCAAGAGACCAGCGAGTATGGCCGACTGGTTGGTGAAGGGCAGGAGGCTCCAGTCCCAAACCCCACTGGAGCCCGAAGAGCCCCCTTTTGCTCTGGGGCGAAGGACGTGCGCATCAGGGGTAACGGGCACGGTATCTTGGTGTGCCACAGGCGGCAAAGCCAAGCACAGGGACAAAAGCCTGGCGGGAGGACACGATGGATCCATGTGCTCCTCGTCCCTCCAAGCTGCTCCGCACCTCTGCCGCACCTGCCCGAGAAGGGACCCCGGAGCCAAACACGTGTGGCCCTGCCTTCGCCCCACCGGTGACACCAGGTCCTCGGGGAAACCGGGACGGGCCGCGGTCAGCCGCGGGCTGGCCGCCTTTGGGGTTCCCACCCGAACACCGCTCGGACCCTCACCCCGAGCGATGGATGCGTGTGCTCCTCCCGAGCAGGGAGCCCTACCTGCCCCTTGACCAGGCTGGCGGCGAACTGCCTCATGACGGCCTCCACGGTGTAGGCGCTGGACCAGCCGCGGGGGGTAAGCAGCTCCATGCAGATGGCCCCGCCGTCCAGGACGTAGCCGTTCTCCAGGCGGGGGCTGAGCACCCTCATGAAGGGCGGCGAGAAGGGGAAGTTGTCGGGGAACGTGAGGTTGAGCAGGATGTACTCCGTGTTGGTCTCCTTCATGTCCTGCCACAGCACCGAGTCCTTGTCCACCTGGTGCAGCTTCACGTTCCAGTCGAAGAGGCTCTCGTCCACCAGCTCCACCGAGATGAAGCGGTCGCTGAGCCGCGCGATGTCCTGCAGCTCCTTCATCAGCCGCCGGGTCCGCACCTGCGTGCAGTGCTGCTGCCGGCCCGCGGGCACCAGCGCCGCCGGCCCCGACCCGCACCCGGGGCCGGAGCCGGGGCCGGGCCGCTGAGCCGCCTCCTTGCCGGCGCCGGGCTCCCTGCCCACCTCCCGCGGCTTCTCCCGGCCGACTCCCGAGCGCGCCTGCTGCGGGGGCTGCTTGGCCGGCTCCGGCGCCTTCTTGTTCTTGTGGCCCCCGGGGCTGCCCTCGCTGCTGCTGCTGCTGCAGCCGCCCCCGGGGGGGCCCTGCGGCTGCGGCTTGTTGCTGCTGTTCTTCTGGTTGCCCCTGCCGCGGAGTGAAGAGCCCTGCTGGCTGCTGCTGCGGTGGTGGTGGTGGTGCTTGGGGTCCTCCGTGTCCCGGCTGTGCAGCCGGATCAAACCGATTTTCCGCAGCAGAGTGGCCATGTTGAGCGCCGCTCTGTGATCCCTCCCGCCTCTGAGCACCGATGGGGCTCTAGTGTGGTTATTATCAATTTAAAGCCCGGCTCGGCGGGTTTGCTGCCGGCGGGAGGGCGGCGAAGCCCCTCTCCCCCGGTGCGGGGCGCGGAGAGGCGGCGGCGGCGGCGGTGCCGCCGCGGTGCCGGAGGATGTGCGGCCGCCGCTCAAACGCCTCCCCTGCCTAGAGCTGCGGCGGGGAGCATTGCCGCAGCGGGGCTGCTCCCGCGGACATCACGGCCCCGCCGCCGTGGCCATGATCCCGTGAAAAGGAAGGAGGGGGAGGGTGGTGGGGGGAAAAAGGTAGGAAGAAAAAAAAAAAAATCCCCCAGCCGCCCGCACGAGAGAGCCCCCTCCCTCCCCCCGCACAGCGGCGGCGAAACCGCCTGCGCTGCAGATGGCTTCCCCGGCAGCTTCGGATCGCGCCCGGCCGAGCCAATCCC
>VYZQ01040445.1:45606-73138 GCA_013400655.1 Mystacornis crossleyi | reverse complement strand
CTATCTTAAGTTTTCTTTTTTAATGTTCAGTGACTGAAGTGTAGTAGTTAAAACTGCTTTGTACACTCAATTAAATTCAGACATTAATGGAGTTATCTTTCAAACTTCCTCCCAATACTGAGAATTATCAATATTCTAATTGTAGGCTTTGGTAATGTATGCATTGACAAATAATAGGCTACAGCATGCTGGTTTCCACTTACTTTCTGTTATTCTGAAGTTGTAGGGCAATCTGATCTTCCAGCAGTCTTAAAAGTTCTTTGCTTCTACTGACTCTTTCTGACAGTCTCACATGCCATGATGTCTCTCGGCAGGAGATTCATTGCATCTGATATCACCAAGTCACTGCAGAAACCCTGACATTTCTTAAGGCCACTTGGTATCACTTACCTTAGGTATGTTCCTAGGAATGGAATGAGCCATCTTCCAGATGTGTCTGTACCTTTCTACTGACTTAAAAAGGCTCATGTATCACTTGGATTAAATGTGTCTGAGGCATCTATATTTGGTGAGATTAATTTCACCTCAGGTGTCTGAAGAGACAAGCACAGAACATGAGAACATTCAGTTAATGACAACTGTTCTAAGGCCATCCAGCCACACATGAGATAAACGAAGATGGACCAAGGTCCTCCTGTCTTCCACCAGTTGGCTTGTGGGCAGTTTTTCCTCCTCCCCCTGGTCCTTTTTGACACTTCATAGCTTCTGATGCAAATGCAAAAGCATCCTCTACGTAATGGACTTCTCTGCAAACACAGTCCTATGGACTACATGGTTCAGTACTCTGAAAAGGATAACCTTCATGTGAAACAATGGTCTGGGGTCATTTAGCTAATTTTTATCAGAAGGCAGGATGCTCACTGCAGGGCAGAAAACTGCAATAAGACAAAGCAAACCAGGGAGAAAATGAAATTTCTTACAAAGGAGAAAGTCTTTATTATAATGAATGGATATTTAAACAGCACAAGATTAAACAATCTAAAGATTTGAACCTAATGCAGTTTTACTTCCAAGTATATGAATCCTTTTCTTTTTAGAGCTGTACTCTGGCTTAGCTAACCCTCCAAAGAAGTCTGGGCCCAAATATGAAAGGGTCCAATGCAGTACAAAACTTCACAGGAAATTTAGTTGCCCCAGGCTTAACATACCAACTCCAATATAATGCAAAATTTCTATCCAGAAGAGAAAGGTGAAATGTTCACAGACAGGAAAATCAACCTGTAATCACAAAAACAAGTTTTGCCTTCTGTGAGAGTCTTCTAAGACACATGAGCCTTCACTAAAATTGCAGTCTGACTAAAGAACCAGGATTCACTAGGCATTTTCTAGGTCCAAAAATACCTCAAATTAAATGCTTGTAATTAATGCTGAAAGAACATCAGGGAGTTTGTAAGACTTATTTGGATAATCTCAGCAGCAGAAGGATGCATAAGATCATAAAAAATCTCTCCTATACCTTCAATCTTCTCTCTTCAACCATCATAACCTCAGAGCATGCTCCAGATCAATCAAGAGGTCTCTTAAAAACCCATGTTCTCCTACATGTCAGAAACCTACTGGGAAGGATGATGCTTTTTTCATCAATTTTTCAGGCAGCCCCCACAAATTCTTTTGGTAACCCAGAATATCTAGACTGCTGCAGATACTTTAAATATCGTTGCATGCTGCGTCTGACTGAGGCTTGTTAATACCAAATGTCTCCTTTTGTAATATCTAGAACATTTATTTTCACATAAACCTAAGCGTCTTTAATTACTCTCTATAGAAAACATACCAATAACTATTCATTAGTAAATTATAAACTTTAAAAACCTTTACTATAATAGTTTAAATATATATTTTGGCTTAAATGTAAAAAACTTTCAGATGAGTAGAAATACCACTTAACTATTCAAAACTTGTTCCTGTTCCATTTTCAGACTGTACAGGAACACACTGCTTAAGTTATCACACTACATTCCAACCCCAATTCCCAAATACCGATTCTTCTCTGACATAAATTACTCATTGTTCCATGGGATTAAAAAAAAAAAAAAAGAAAAAGTTATGATATATCAAATGGCTGCTCCATGGTCAGAGGTCTTCCTTGGCATATATATCCATAACATTCGTAAATTTTTCAAATATGACCTTTCTTCTGTAGCAGAATTTATTAGCTGTGGTGTGGGAGTAATTTTGAAAATTTCTTAACACTTTGAAGTCAGGATTTCATTGGACTTCTCACCTGCATAAAACTTTCTAAGCTGGGCCATTTCCTTCAGAGCCAGTGCCCTGCATCAGTGCCAGCAGTGTATGGCCTGTGATGATGACAACTAAAGTACCAGAATGGATTTCTCTACCCAGGTGGTTAACTCTGAGTACTTTACTTTTCTGTCCAGGATTTATACCGGCTTTCAATCCTGTAAAGAATTAGGCAGTCTGCATGCATTGCTAATGTAATGGCTTTCATTTCCTGCATCTTCAGGGGGAAAAAGCCCTACTTCAACACAAAAGAATTCAGCTGTCTTTACTACAATTGTACTGAGGAAGAATTATTTAAGTGTTAAGCCTTTAGTTTAGCTAGAGTCTCACCCTACATATATTCCAATTTTAAAGCATTGAAATGGAAAATACCTGCACAGAACTTCCCTACACACATGATATGAAACAACTGTTCTGCTGCTTAACTTCCTACTTAGGATGCAAGGTGCTTACACCTTCCACCCTCCTCTCCGCACTGTTTGGTTGATTCTGAAGATGCCCAAAAACTAAAATAACATATATAACTTCACCGGTAATAATGTATATAACTTCACCAGTTTGATAAAGCATCTTCAACCTCTCCCTTTCTTATTTCACACCCTTTCCTGTATGTCCCACACCTTGCACATACTGCACAAATCTTTTCAGATGTAGCCCTGGGGGTATTACTTCCACAAAGATAAGCTGTTGTTTGTCATTTCACCAAGAGGTTTAAAGAACTAAACATTTCATTTCACGACTGTGTTTATGATGCATAACCCAAGGAGAACTCTACTTCATGAACTATCTAAAGTCCTGTTGGGTCAATGTATGCTGGTTATGACTTTGCTCTAAACAAACACAGATTTTGCACCTGTGTTGTCCTCCTGGAGAAAAATGGAATGCCATAGGGTGAAATGATGGGTGCAGGGTCCTTCTGCATTCTGCAGCAGAACAAAATATTATTAACTAACCTTGTCATTCAAAGACCCAGTAAAGTTGCTCCCTTGCCACCTCGGTGCCACTGTTTGCCAGCAGTGCAGCACCACTGAAAACGGACAGGTCAGGCCAGGGTAGAGAAACAAATAAGTGCATCACAAGACATAGAGTAAACTCTCATGCCATGTTACAAAAATTGCTGTAATCAGTTGCATAAATGCATTATTATTAAAAAAAACACACACACACAAAAACAAACAAACAAAAATAAACAAAAACAAAACAAAAATCCCAGCAACGATAAAACCAAAATCACAACAAGGCTTTATCTAGATTTAATGGCTGTGAATAGCTGGTTATCTGCTTTGTTTGGCCAGTTCTTCACTCTTGTTTCAGTGAATGAGAAAGACTTGTACATCTGTGTCTTGACAGAAACACAGGTCAAGTACAGTAACAGTCCAAAATTATGTTATGTCTACATTTAGATGAAAAGCCTCATGTCACTGCTGGACTGACTGCAGGACTAGACCTCATCGAAGAGATTGACAAGGGATAGTTAGAGAGTCTGTCTTCCAGAAACTGGAAGGTCACTAGTAGATTCTGGTTTATTTAAATGCATCCCCATACCAAGCCTGAAGAAGTGTGAGGTTCTTAAAAAATTACAGATCCCAACAGCAATGTAGGGATCAAAAAATCCAAACATTCAATTTGATCTCCACAGACCTCAGGTGAAAAATGTTGTGATGCTATTAAGCTCTGTGTGCATGAGATGAACAAACCAAATCAAAGAAAAAGGTCTGAAGGGATGCAAAAAATGGAACATTCTGCAGAAAAATAGGTATCTTTATTTCCTATTGGTGGGAAAAATGCTCAGGGCTGCTAAGCTTACTTCCTTAGGACAGACTTACTCAAATGATTTATACAAGCAAAGACATATACTTTTTTTCTTTGCTGGAGTTGGTGTATCTGCCATTATAATGTCTGAGAGTGGGACAGAGTCCAGTGAGTATGAGTGTAGACTGCTTGTAAAGAAGTATGTAGATTTAGAAATGTCACTGTCGAGTGCTCTGAATATAACAAGCTGATGAAAAATAGTCCTAAAAAAATAGATCATCTACAAAATGGAAATGTGGTGCAAGTTTCTATTGCATATCTGGTACAGCTGACTCACAGAAACTGTACCAGCAGCAGCTGACGTTTTTAAAACTTGAAAAAGGACACCTGAATTAGTAGAAATGCATATCAGAGCCACTGGGGAGCACAGTAGTGTACATACACAGGGAGACAGATAACACAAACTGACAAATCTGCCCTATATAAACAAGAGTTCTGGAGGGTACTCTAGACCTGAAAAATATGGGTATACATGTCTGGTAAAATATGGGAATGTCCAGGTAACATACAGTTCTTCAAAAGAACAGCTGGATATGTAAAGGAGTTTGCATGCCCTGCCTCTGGCTGATACAAACTCTAGAGAAACAGCAAAACTTCCAAGCCCTAAAAGCTATATAGTAGTTTACTTTGAGTGGCCGCTTCTGGTATTTATAACATTTAACATTTTAGAAGATTGTCAAAAGTTGGACTTCTAGCAAAAGTAGAATGAATGGTACTTAAGAGCATTAGGGGATTCTAAGACAGGAGGTTGCTTAATTAATTCAGATGTTCATATTCCATATATAAGTTTCACTCTAATGTCAGATCTTTCCATCTATTTATTTCTATCACTGCCTGTAGATTCACAAGGTTTTTGCTTAGGTTTAAGTTGCTCCATAATTAGTTCACCAAAAGAACAAAAGGCATGTTGTGTCTGCTAGATATGGAAAGCTTTAAGGAAGTGAAAATCACTACTACATTGCTTTTAATCCTCATATTGCTGGATCCCTTATCATCTCTGCATTAAAAATATGCCAATTAAGAAATACGGCTGGCCAAGGAAAGTAAGTGCTTGAAGGGAAGCCTGGACCAACAGCTGGAGTAAATCAGATATTATACTAATGTCAGACAGTGGAAGGATGCTGATTTACATCCTTTGTGAATCCTATACCCAGGCATTCTTCTTGTAAATCACAGCTGTTTTTCTGGGAACATAGTAAGGAAGTGTTCTATCTACACTTCCTTGTAACATGCAGGCCTTTTTTATGATTTCAGAATTGTTTAGGTTTTATTAGTATGAGTTTACAGCTCTTTGTTCCCTGGACTGTGTGAAGAATGGAAGCAGGAGAGTTGGTGCTATTTTACTTTTAGCTGGTGAATCAGAGAGGGTGTCTCACATTACATTAGTGTTTGAGTCCTTAACTCCTCATACTTCTCAGGTTCTTTTCCCCTTTGCACAATGTATGCAGGGACAAGAATGTGTAAGTGCCACCGCCACCCCATTCAGACTTTCACTGAGTTGGTGTAATTGGATTTTGCACCTCAATTTGCAAGATACAGTTTCCCTGAAAACCAACCCATTTTGGTAAGCATAAAAATAAAACGAAATAAAAATAATACTAAAGACAGGGCAGGCATTCATAAGGTACCAGGTCTCCACAGTCTTCAGCTGAGAGACCCCAGATTTCAATGTACCCTGAAAAGGGTGATTAATTTAAAGTGAGTGGAGTCTGTTTCTTTAAGACAAGCTCATAAATCGTGAAAGATCACCACTTCTTTTCAAAAGGCTCTCCACGGTCTGAGTTTCCCTTCTGGGTCAGTAAAGGCATTGAAGTTTTAATGGCATGCCATGGCAGATTACACGATACAGCTGTCCCGGCACCGTGAAAATTAAGTTATGCCCCGTGTCAGCAAGGTTTTTTTCCCCTTTTCTTTCCCTACCCTCCCCCCTTCACTCTCCCTCCTTCTTTCTCTTTCCCTGTCCCCTTCTTCATTCTCCTTTTTGCTGGGAAGTGCGCATCCAAGGAGGAGGTGGGAGCCCGGCAGGAGCTGCTGCCACGGCTGCTGTTGAGCCCCAGCTATTGAGACTGAGTAAATGGAGCTGATGGGTGAAGAAGAGCCATCAAAATGGAGGGTTTTGTTCCTCCTCCTCTCCCCAGGGCCCAGTGGCAAAGGCAGCCCTCCTTGCTCACTCAGGCGCAAGCACCTACTCTTCCTTCCCAGTGCTGCCGGACACCCGCCACGCTATTCCCTCTGCTCTGCACCCAGCGGACCTGTGCTGTGGCTCAGGCACCAGCAGACCCTTGTGCTGCTACGTACTGTCCCAGGAGGATTATGCTCCTTGTCAGAGGTGCCTCTTTCCCACAGGGCAGGGCTTCCTGCGCTGGTGCACACCGCATGCACAAGCACGCCCATGAACAAGCACAGCGTCTTGCTTTGAAAGCGACAGCAATCCCCGCTGTCCCCCTAGCCTCGTATCTTCACTCTGCAAAGAACGAGAGAGTAAAGAGCTTATTAAAGCATGAGAAATTAATCACATTAGTGTTTAGTCTGGCAGAGCACGGATCTATGAGGGGAAGAAAGAGATGAGGAAGCAGAAATGAAAGAATCATTTGCAAACCTAACAACCAATATTCTGTGTCAGTCATTTCCAATCTCCTCTTGATTTTTAAGTCCTTGAAAACTTCAGTCTCTGAAGATTAATTTAACCATATTGATATTGGGCTGGATGGTCTGATTGCCTTATGGAACCTCTTGAGAATGTCCACAACCACAGAGAACAGATGGCCAACAGCTGAACATTATTGTTCTATATAATATTTCTAATACCTCAAGATACTGAGTTATGACAGGAGATAGTCCCTATGCCTCTTCATTCAAGCCAGAGTTTAGTAAATCTCTGTTTGGAAAATGAGTAAGTTAATTAAGGTTTCAAGTAGAAATTCCCTGTTCTGATATGAAGCCAATATGTTGACTTGTTCCAGTCTTTAAAAACGGGTATATAGATACAGTTTTCATATAAACAATAGTGTCCATCTGAAGTGCTTGCATCACACCATATGCAGTAACTTATCAAAAAGTTTCTGGCTTTAGACTTGCACAGTTTGCAGTTAGCCTTCTATTCTAACCCAGGACAATGATTTCAATGGGATTATTTGTGCCAGGGCTCTCTAACGCAGGGATACTTTGATTAAGGTCTTTACTCATGCCACTGTTTCTGTGTGTATTGACAGCAGAGGATGAGGTCTGACTACCTGCATATTCATCCATCTCTAGTTTATGTATGCTTGATTAAATATTTAACTATTCTACACTGGAATTAATTTGCTAATAGGATTTGGCATTTTTTCCTTCCTTTCCCCAGTTGTTCCTAGGTACAACCTGCTGTTCACAGCCAGTGGATCACTCAATATGCTACAAGGACGTTTGCCAACACAGTCTGAGCCAAACTTCACCGGACTACCAACAAGCATCCAGACCCGGGAAAAAATGAAATTTTTGCCATTATTACTGAGTGGTTGCTTGCAATGTTTTTCACAGGTGTTCACGAGTTCACAAGAAAAGTGGATTTTTAGCCAAAGGACCCTGGACCAGGAAACAGTTTGAGAAGCTTTAGCAGCCATGTGCTTCCTTATGTACTCTCTGCTTGTAGTTGGCACAAATGATTTGATAAATCAATCTGTAGGATACCATTGGCTGGGGTTGGGGGCAGAATAAGGGTCTTGCAGTTTATCCTCTAGGTGATGTATAGGCATTAAATAAAAGCCACTTTCACAGCACTACAATAATTCTGCTTGGGTAGTAGCAGAGACAATGACATCAGGGACCAACTCGTCCCATAGATTTACCATTCCACTTGTTTACTTGCATACCACAGTTTCTTTACACACATCAGCGTGTGGGGGAGAGCTGGTCACTATTCCTATTTGCGTTGCTGCTATTCACAACAAGTAAATCTTTCCCATGTTTTTTGTGATAGGTTCAGGCCTTTATTGAGGGAGGAGAGCTGTGAGCTGCCCAAGAGCTGTTTTGTTGGCAGGGGGTTAAGGAGAATTGTCTGTCACATCAATTATCTGCCCTTGAGCTCTTGGAAAGAAGGTGCCTAGAGACTGGCCACTTCTCTTGCTTGTACATCCACACACATGGACACCAAAACAGCTCACACTTTGATTGGAAGTTGCTCTCCCCCTCTCTCAGCAGCGCTGCAATCCATGTTAAATCAGCTCATTCCTCCTTCTCAGTGAAACTAGACAGGCTGCTTCTTTGAATACGCTGGACCACACAAGGGAGAGGGGAAAAATATCTTTCCCTCAACCCTTTCTCTCCTTCGTCATTTGGAAGCCTGTGTTCTAATAACAAATGGTGATTTAAAAAAAAAAAAAAAAAAAAAAAGACAAGCCTTCCCTTCTTCCCTTTTTGGAGCGACAGCTCTTGGTCAGGGGAGCCCATGAATTGGACTTGCAAAGGGCCCGGGAGGGGTCCCTATAAATCTTCCCCACACAGAGGTGGCTGTCTGTCTACTTCTGGGCTGCTGCTCATTGTGACTAAAGTTTAACTGCTTTACTTTCATTCGGGGGGAGGCAGGGGGGCAAGTCACATAAACCTGAGGTTTATGGATATTGCCTTATTTCCTTGTCATTTTCAAAAGACATTTGTCTGCTTTTTTATTGTTCCCTTAGAAAAGTAACAATCACAATTTTTTTCTATTTACTTTACTGCCTAATTTTCTTTATTTCTCTGTCTTTGTCTTGCTATCTGTGAAATGGAAACTACATTAAGTAATCCGACATTTGTGAGAATGTGAACAGCCACTTCCTTTGGCTGCTTATCCTAGAAAGATCAAAACAACCAGTACAAAAATAACAAAAAATAAACATAAAAGCGATAATGTATAAATCCTGTGTGGCTGTGTGTATAATTACATACATGCTTACACACAGATACACAGACACAAAAACAGACACACACTTGATGTCTTGGAGAAATGCCAGCTGTAATTGCCATGAACTAAACATGGCTTTATGTTTTCTCACTGATGCTTTTACCTATCATATTCTGCCTCTCTGCTCATGACTAATTTCTCCATCCCATTTCATGGGTCGCAGAGCAATATACCAACTTCTTTAACAGCAGTACATACATACTTTTTGGATATTGTTTGAGCATGATGTCGTCAAAATTAAAATAATATTGAGTATTGGTAAACATCATCAATGCATGTGAATTCTTATCATTGTAACAATGCATTAGTCAGGTGAAAAATGTGATTTTTATTGCCACAAATTATTCTCCCGTGTAATTTGAATCTGAGAGCACAACAATTTCTGGTTCTGAAAATTATAATCAGGATGATGGAATTGTTATTTTCAGCTTTCATGCACAGAAATTATCGATGGTCTATCCACATTTATCTTAAGGAAAAGATAAATGTCTGAAGACTAAATTCAAGACTAAGGATTGTATCATGAAAGTGAAGCAAAGATGTTTTGAAATAGAAATCTCACTCCATCCATTAGCAAATCATGTTACAGGTACACAGTGAATTGCATCATTTAAAGTTCCTATGAATTTTAACCAGTTTTCAAAATCATTTGATTGAATAGGAAAGATTAGATTTGCAAAATAAAGACAAAGCCGACTATGCTGGGGATGTGGATATTTCATTATATCAGTAAGACGGGGGGAGAAAGGTGTTTCTCTGTTCTTAGACATTAGTTTGTTTGCAGCGCTGTTTGTGAGCAAAGCATGTAAAGTTGGGCAGCTTGTTTGCTCCCTGCATGAGTGTTCATGGGTGGGTGAGGGGAGTTTGAGAATTCCTAATCCTGCAGCTCTCAGGACCTGGAGAGTTGTACCCCATCTGGGGTAACTGGATTAAAAATCTTTTCTCATTTCAAAGGTTTGATCTCAACAAGGGTTTGATGTGATGAAATCAAAGTGGCAGCTTGGATTTGAAAACTATTTGGATTTGAGCTTCCTGAAGTCTAGATCTGAGGGAATGGCTGCAGTGGATATGAATGTGTGGTAACTGCACTAATGCCTGTATAAAGAAGAAAGTTATGTGTGAGGAAATAAAAAAATATCCCACTTCTAAAATAATACCTACTCCAGTCAGAATAACCTTATAGAAAAATAACCTTTGTCAACTAATGATAAGTGGCTCTTGTGCTCTATGATTTTAACATATCTGCTTAGTGACAATAATAGAAGATTTTGTCTTAACAGAGGTGAAGCCAAATGACAATAGCTACAAAAATTATGTATTATATGATAATTACTGCTATTATTTTGTTGTCCTTTTCACTTCCCAAGTGTTCAAGGACCCCAAAGACATGAGAGCAGTTCACTGACCTATCCGAGGGAAGGGCAGATTCCACGTGATTTTGAGCAAGTCACCTTCCCTCCTTCTGAGCTTCCAATCCTCACCTGCAAACTGGGGACAGTAGTAGCATACCTATTTCACAAAGTGTTTCTGAGGGAAGTGTGCTACAATGCTTCAAGACATTCACACTCTTTGCAGTGAAGCTTGCCACTAGTTCCTGCATTTTTGAAATCAAGCACAAATAAATTTCTCCATAAAAGCAAATACTAATCTTGGCTCCAGGTGAAGTTTCACATGCAATTAGAAACACAAGCTCAGAGAGAGGGCGAATAAACTAAGTTACACATTTATAAGAAAGTATACACAAAGACATTTGTGTACAACCCCTTAAAAGGTAGGCCCTCAGAATAAAAACATGCTAAATGTACAAAGGGCCAAAATAATTCAGCCGTGAAAGGTTACTGTAAAGACAAACAAGGCAATCAATGCTGTCTCTTTTGTAATCACCATACACTGTCTATGGGGGATATATTATCCATGTGTCCTATTACACACCACCTAAAATTGACTAAGTTTTCAAATTATACAAGATCATAACATTTATACAAAAGAAATTACATTCCGTTTTTGTTACATGGAAAGGCAAAGCATCCTCAGATTCTCCCTTCTCATAGATACTTTCTGTTTAAATTTTACAAAAATCTCATGCAGTGTAAAGAATTGATTAGAAGATATCTCTGAGGATGAAAGAAATTTGTGTAGGTTTATAATGAAAGACTGTAAAAACTTATCAGAAAAGCTCACTGCGTATGAGAATGAAATACATCATCAACAGCTCTTCCCTGATGACACTTCAGAGTCATCTACTGAAAGACTGCGACTCACCTTTCCAAGCAACAGACCTTTCTTAAAAACTGGTGCCAGCCTGTAGAACCATGGGCCACACACATAAGTTTATTAGAAAATCCAGCACCTTTCATTCTAACTGCAGATTCATTTTGACTTTTTATTGCTAAAATGATCATATAGCATAAAATACGCATCTATACAGGTATGAATACGTACAAGAAAAGAATGGAAAAAGGATGTCTTCTATGAAGTGCTCTGAAAGAGAAAGACAGAAAACTACAGACAAGGGATGTCACTCTTACACTCAGCCTGTGTTGTTGGGAAAGTCTCTGTTACACTCAGCCTGTATTGTTGGGAAAATCTCAAACAATTTAGACATATTTCTTGAGATGACTGAGATCCAGATTTGTGTTTTAAACATATCAACTATTAAACTTGACTTCAAAAGAAAAAAAAGAACAGCATACAAAAAAATAATAGTGCATTATGTGCATATAAAAACAGAATTCAGTGTAACAGAACCCATGCAAAGTCATATGGCAAAGGATGGAGAAATATGCTGTGGTATTAATAATGTATTTAAGTTTTACAGTTCTGTCCTTCAGCTGTTTCTCCTTATGTTAACGCTTATTTTGGGGAAGTCTTGAGTTTTCCAGTGTGCCTCTGAATAATCTAGTCCTCCAAGACTTCTTGTCCTGGGTTTGACAGGGATGGAGTTAATTTTCCTCATAGTATCTCATATGGTGCTGTGTTTTGGAATGGTGACCAAAACAGTTTTGACAATACACTGTTCAGGATAGTTCTGACAGTGTCAAGACCTTCTCTGTTTCTCAAACTGTCCCTCTATTGGAGTAGCCTGGGTGGACAAGAGACTGGAAGGGGGCACAGCCGGAACAGCTGACCCCAACTGACCAGGGGGATATCCCATGGCACATGACATCAAGCTCAGCAATAAAAACTGAATGAAAGGAGGAGAAAGGGAATGACACTCATGGTGTTTGTCTTTCCAAATATATATGATGCAAGATGAAGGCCAGCTCTTCTGGACATGACTGAATGCTTGCCTGTTGATAGGAATTAGGAAATGAATTCCTCCTTTTGCTTTACCTATTGAACTGCAAACTTGTCCTTATCTCAAACCACAAGCTTTCTTAGTTTTGCCCTCTGATTCTCCTCCTCACCGGCTGGTGGTGAGTAAGCAAGGGGCTGTTTGCAGCTCAGTGCTTACAGGGTCAAGCCACAACACTAGTCCAGACCAGCTACATCTTGTCAGATGTTCATAAAAATGGTCAGTGAGTGAAAATTTACTCCTGAGTAGGTACCCATTTAATTCTAAATATAGGAAATAACTTACTCCTTTCTTCCTTGAAACAACCTTTTCATGTTGTTTAAAATTCTTACTACTTCACCTCACTAGTCCCCATCTCTTCCCTTTCTTTTCCTTTTTTACTCTTTCCCCTGCCCTGCCTTTGCCCTTGCCCTCTTCTCTTCACCATTTTCACTATGAGTTTGCCTTGATTTGGTTTCTGAAGTTTCATCTACTCTTTATAACATCTTGGAAATGATGGCTAAAGGTTCTCTCTGAAGTGGCTTCATCCAACTTTTTAAGTATTAATAGCATTAATCTACAGTCATATAAAAATCTAATTGATTTAACTACTTGTCCTGGTTTGGACAGGTGTCTACTAAGGAAAGGCAGGAGTCCTCCTCCCACCCCGGAATGGAAAAAAAATGTAACCCCCTTCCTCCTGAACTATTATAACTTTGAAAATGAGGGGCTTTCAGGCAAATATATCAGAAATAGGAATAACAGGTCTTTACTTATATATNTCCTTAACATGGGGAAAAATTCCTTTGAGAGGAGAAGAAAAGAACACACACACACACAAAAAGAAAACCTCCTCAACCCCCAACAACTACTTTATCAAACAGTATTTCCCTATTTTGGCTTGTGTTCTTGCCCTTTATTTACTGATGCACTAAACAAATACTGTTTGTACATGACCTTTCTAAGAAACAGTTTGTAATTAGGGAAACTAAAAATGCAAAAATGTTTTTGTGCATTCTTATCACACCTCAAAATCTGTTTAAAACAACTTAAAAAAGAGGATTCTCTTTTTGTTTTTCTAATGGTTGTGGGGGAAGGCAAGGTAGAGTAGTGAATGATTGTTGCGGTCTGTAGTTTCTGCATTGGCATGGCAAGCCGCAAACCTTCCCGGAGTGCGCTGCCAGGCTGCCTCGGGGAATAGCGGCTGTTCTGCTTCCTGTAGCCCTTCTGGGTGGCCCCGCACTCATGCCCCGGCTGGCTGTCAGCTCCACAACACGGCGGCGATAAAGGAGGCGAGAAGGGTCTCCGCATGGGGACCACAGAAGAACTTTATTCATCTGGTGCTGCACAGGTTCCCAGAGGCAGACAGCCCAAATGGCAGAGAGTCTGGGACTTTATATGGGGACCGAGAGAGGGGGCTGGAGAGAGCACATGGACTAATGGTCTCAGGGCGCAGGGGCTCTACATGGGCGGAGTTGGGGTACTGGGACTAACAGGGAAAACCCGAGGGAGTGGCCAGGACTAGAGGTGGGGAAGGGAAAACAGTGTGGGAAGGGCAGACATTTAATAAAAAAAGGAGGGAGGAAATATAGCACTACAAATGATCTCAGGTAAAATTTTAATTCATAAGCCACTGAGATCTGGGGTTGAGTTTCTAACAGGCAACTGGTGTCTATCAAAACTGGGAACATCTGACTTTTTGAGAATTTAACTCAAGTTAATTATTATCTTGATATTGTTAAACACTATGGTCTGTGCTGACAGTGTTAACTGTGCTGTCCTCACCCCCCTTTTGAAAAGCTTTTTCACAATTATCTGTAAAAACAAATCTCCTAATTTCGTAAAGCTTTATTCATCCTATACATGATATCAATATGCAAGATCAGGTGTTACAGTCCTGAGGAATTTGGTATAAAAGACATTTCTCGTTTGATAGGAAATGCCTTTTGAATATTGTTGATCTTATGTTGTAAGAATGATCAAAGTGATGGAATGGGGTTCCATGGAAAAAGAAAGCTTGAAAAGGGATGTGGGAAAGTGCTACAAAATCACTGTGGAGCAAGGGAAACGTCAGGTGGCAAGGTCCCACCAAAGAAGAGGAAAACATCTCAAAACTGTGCAGTTAAGTAGTGGAACTCCTTGCTGCAGGCTGTCAAGGATGTAAGCTTGCTAAAGGATAACTATGTGAATCTAGCAACTACCTGTTAATGTAAAAGGTGTAGGTGTAACGTGGCTAACTGAAGGCAGAAAAATCCTGCTGTACTTCCAGAAAAATAGAACCCATAGTACTCTAACTCCCACATTGTTTCTTTATCTGTCATATGTGTGAAAGAAAAACTGTAAGCTACAAATGAGTATCATTCTACTGAAATCTCAGAATAAAACTTCGTTACTGAACACAAAAACAGATTGCTATGAAAATGTGGGTGTATGTGTGTCTGTTAAGTCCTCCTGCTCATGTTGAAAAATAGACATGCAGGGAAACTGTGACAATCTGGATTCATTTCACACGGACTGATTTTATAGGAGTTTTCCTGTCCTGGCCTGGCTGGAAAGAGCTCTTGTCATCCAAGCTTGCTGAAGGATAACTATATGAATCTAGCAACTACCTGTTAATGTGTCAAACTGAGGCATCACCTAACGTGTACCACTCTAGTCTCAGAAGGAGAGGGTGTGTTCTCAAGTCAGCACTGGAGATGCTTAGCCTGGGGGCCTTTTAGGAGGATGTGACAGGGATGGGAAAAAAAAGGATGCCTCTACCAGTGGAAAGCACACCCGAAGTACCATCTGCTTCTTAGCATCACCTGTCTCCATGTGGTGCCAGCTTGCTTTCCTAACTTTCCATGATGCTCTTCCTGCCTCAGGAGTAGTGGTGCCACAGAGGGAGTGGCAGCAAATAAGTAAGTGATTTTTTTGAACACTGGGTAGAAAAAAAGACAAGACATTCCTGTAAATTTTCAATACCACTTCAAAGCAGAGAAACCAAGACTGACACAGACATTCAGTCTTATACTTAAAATGCAGCCAGGCTGAGCCTTTACTGGAGATTAGCAAAAATACTTGATTATCATACCTGTTAATAAACATAAATGCTAATGTTCTGTAATGAGCAACAATTCATGTCCCTATAGCCTGGATATATCCTGACAGGAAAAAATATTTTGCAGGGGGTGGAGAGTTACATCAAGATAAAATTATCCAACACTGAGCAAAAAAGTAGTAAGCCTTCAGCAGTGTTTAAAAATACACTATATCCCACACATATGTTAATTTTATTTACATATAGGATAGCCAAACATTTTAAGACAACCCATGTATGGGCAAAGCAATATGCATATTGTTAAATCAATGAACACCTCTGTCTAATATTCACTACTAAGTGCATGGGTCTATTTAACTTTAAACTGCCTGCCTCTGTATTTGAATGTGCAATTAACCCCAACCTTGCTTTATTGTTCACATGTAGTTGTTCAAAAGTGCGGGTTTTAATGGCAACACTTTCTTTAAAATATCTGGGAAAACAGTTGTGGAGTCAGTTCCTACAGCAATTACAGAAAGTAGTTGTCTGAGGGATAAAATTTTGCTAGAAGTCTCTTCAGTTCTGTCTCTTATTTAGAAGTCACAGTTATGCCAAATGTCTTACTCTTTTTTCATCAGGGAGCAGATAATAACTCAAATGCCTCAGCCAAAACAAACTCTTTGAAAAGATCTTATGAAATCATTTCTCTTTGCAAATCCATAAAAATCACCTCAGACTCCTTATCAATAGAAAGGCTTAAAGAGGGTGCAGAAGTCGTTGAATTATGATGTGCTTGTTTTAATGAAATTCCACTCCTGCTGGGATGTTCCCTGCAGATTTTCCATATTTCAGCATGGGAAAGGTTTGATGCTTTCCTGCCGGTGCCAAGAGTTAATTGAAAACATTTCAGGATAAATTCAGCTTGGGGGCCAACTCTCCCATTCCTTCATTATTCTTAACAATAATAGAGGAGTAATACAATTATTAATAGGCATGTTGTATCCTCTTAAAGTGGCAGTGTGTTTCTGAAACCGTGTCTTTCACATTCTTTTTCTTAAGCAAATCTGAAACAAATAGAAGAATAGAAATCTCAGGAGAAAAGCAAGCCTGGCTGGTATATATATACAATTCATCACTTTTTCTTCAAAGTGAATGTTAAGCTATTGTCAAACATAGGTAGTTACTTAAAATTAAAAAAAAAAAATTTTTTTTTTAATAAAACAAAAATATCACTCATCTAGATCAGAATTTCCTAAAGGGCTTCATGTTTAAAGTCTCAGACCTATGGGATATTTAATGGTTTTCTTTGAAGATATGTATATCCTGAGAGTTATTTAAGGAAATTCAGAAAAGAGAAATGCAATTTTTAATAAAAATGCCATTGTTCTAAGATTAAATTGGTTTTGAAGCAACATATTGTTCTTAGGATTTATGTTTTCCATTTAATGAATCTAAAATAATGGGGTTTTCTTTTATGACAGAAGGCATTAGATTGTCTTGTTGGCCTAGGGCTACTTATATGTTATCTTCCACAGTAAACAATTTATACTACAACCTTGCAGAAAATACTTTTCATTTTAATCTTCTTTTTCCTCTGACCTTGACTCTTGATACATTCATAGCAATTTTGTCAGTATTTATGCACTCCTGATAACTTAAATGTTGAAACTTATAAAAGTTATAAACAGTTAGGGAAATATTTCCAAAATAATGCTTTCACTTAGCTTATTTTCATCACACATTTTTATCTCTTCTCCACAACATTCCTCCCAAAACAGACAACATAAAATATTAAGCAGAATAACTGCTTGCAGAACTATTTTGCCATAAAGCTTTCACTCTGAAGAATCACAAAACCAGTCCAAACAAATGGAAGTTACATGATTCCTGCAGACGACAATAATTCAAGGACAATTTTGTACCATTTCAAAAGGCTGTACCTCATTTACTACAGTTATTCCCTTTTTTTTAAACAGAAGTCCTGCTGGCAAAAGTCTTTGATGGGGTCCCTGCCCATTCTGGCAGCAAATATGATATTTAGAACTGCCCCAGTGTAGAAGACTCTCCAGACAGAATGGAGGTGATTTAACCAGCTTTCTGCACCCGGTCCTAATCTTCTCACCTGGAGGGACAGCAGGAGTAAAGGAGGTATGGGCTTGAACATTTTCCAAACAGCAGTGCATTACTGATGTAGCATTCTGGAAGACAACTGAATGGCAGGTGTAGTTTAAAGCATTTCTATATCCCAGGATGAGGGTAGGACCTGAGTAGAATCATGGCAGGATTAGGAACAGTTCCTGCCTCAGATATGCCTACTGCAGAATAGGAGCATGTCCTGAGTCAAAGCTACCAATGTGTAACCATCTTCCTTGATTTGCACAGCAGAGTACTAAGACAATGCTAGGCTTAAAATCTGGACGGAAAGAGCATCATCATACAATGCTCTGACTAGTTCCATTAAGTTTAACAAACTTTCCCTATGAAATTAATTGAGAAAATATTTTTTCCCATGAATATCATAAAGGTAGACTTCAGCTAGCTTGCACGACAGCATGTTTCTTAATACAGAGGAAATGCTTGGTTGCTACAGCTCTTTTTCTTGCTTACTGCACACAGATGTGAGAAAATCAGACAGTATTCTGACCAAAGCGTTCCCAATGAGATCTGAAAAGAGTCAGAATTATTTGTGAATATAATGGGAGGGACTATATTCAGGCTCTACATGCAGTCAGTATGTTCTAAGATTTAGCCTAACATTGCCAAAACCTGAACCACTCAAGGTTTGAGCAGGACAAAAAGGAAAAGATTTCACAGTTTCTCAGAGGTCCATATCATTCTTATATGCTGCTTTTACAAATACGTCCTCTCCTTTATAGCAATACCTTTTGCATAGTAACATGTTCTTCAACACATTCAGGCATTCAATTTTGCTCGCTTCAGTAGGTTTTAGTCAACTTTTAGCTACACCAGGCAAAACCCAAGTGTTAGCTGCCTGTTGATTCACATAAGCTTCATTTAACTAACTGAATAATCTTTAAGTATAGAAAGAAAGCCAAAGGCTAAATACTGACAACAGTTACACTACTGCAAACTCAGACTACCTCAAACAGGAGTCAATGATTTGGAACTACACAAGTAAGACTTTACATCTCNCTCTCTTCTCTCTCGGGCTCCGTTTAAAGGCACAGAAATCATGTCTGGGTATAGACTGGTAATAGGGGATATAACAGCATACAGTCACCCCACGACAACATCAGAGAAAAGTGAGATGTTTTGGACAAACTATTTAGCACATATATTCTTTCAGTTCTTTCTATAAAATCCACACCTTTGTATCTAATTTTCTTCCATGGCCTCAATTCCAGATATGCACACACCAAGACATCTGTCTGTACTTGGCTTTTCCAGGTCCTTTAGACTAATTTGCAAACATATGGTATACACCTGAATACACTAATATGAAAAATAAGATAGCCATAAGAGTTTCTGTGGACTGCTGCTTTACTTCCTGCTGTAAGATATTTTTACATGACATCAAAAATGTTTGAATGGATTTAGGAGGACACTGTAACTCCTGAAAAGAGATAACATGAAGATCATTACTACTGAGTGTACTGGGAATACCTATAGAATCATAAAACGGTTTGGGTTGGAAGGAACCTTTAAAGATCATCCAGTTCCCATACCCCTGTCATGGGCAAATATTCAAAGCCTTATCAAGGTCTTGAATGCCTCCAAGGCTGGGGAGTCCACAGTGTCTCTGGACAACCTGTTCCAGTACCTCACTACCCTTACAGTAAAGNCTTGCTCCTCAGCAGCAACAGCCCCTAATCTCTATGTCCTTGAAGCACAAAAACTGGGGTTTTTTTTCCTCTCTTCTCTCTCGGGCTCCGTTTAAAGGCACAGAAATCATGTCTGGGTATAGACTGGTAATAGGGGATATAACAGCATACAGTCACCCCACGACAACATCAGAGAAAAGTGAGATGTTTTGGACAAACTATTTAGCACATATATTCTTTCAGTTCTTTCTATAAAATCCACACCTTTGTATCTAATTTTCTTCCATGGCCTCAATTCCAGATATGCACACACCAAGACATCTGTCTGTACTTGGCTTTTCCAGGTCCTTTAGACTAATTTGCAAACATATGGTATACACCTGAATACACTAATATGAAAAATAAGATAGCCATAAGAGTTTCTGTGGACTGCTGCTTTACTTCCTGCTGTAAGATATTTTTACATGACATCAAAAATGTTTGAATGGATTTAGGAGGACACTGTAACTCCTGAAAAGAGATAACATGAAGATCATTACTACTGAGTGTACTGGGAATACCTATAGAATCATAAAACGGTTTGGGTTGGAAGGAACCTTTAAAGATCATCCAGTTCCCATACCCCTGTCATGGGCAAATATTCAAAGCCTTATCAAGGTCTTGAATGCCTCCAAGGCTGGGGAGTCCACAGTGTCTCTGGACAACCTGTTCCAGTACCTCACTACCCTTACAGTAAAGAATTTCTTCCTAATAGCTAATATAAACCCAACATCCTTCAGCTTAAAGCCATTCCCCCTTGTCCTATCATGACATGCCCTAATGAAAGTCCCTCTCCAGCTCTCTTGTATCTCCCCTTAGGGTACTGAAAGGCTGCTAAAAGGTCTTCTCATTGCCTTCTCTACTCCAGGCTGAGTAACCCCAACTCTCTCAGTCTGTCTTCATAGAAGAGGTTCTTCAGCCCTCTGATCAGCTTACTGGCCTCCTCTGGACTCGTTCCAACAGGTCAACATCTTTCTTGTGCTGGGGATCCCAAACCTGGATGCAGTACTCCAGGCAGAAGTACTCCAGATAGGGTCTCAGAAGAGCAGAATACAGGGGCAGAATCACCTCCCTTGACCTGCTGTTCACACCTCTTCTGATGCAGCCCAGGACACGGTTGGCTTTCTGGGCTGTAACTACACACAACTGGGTCATACTGAGCTTTTCATCCATGAACACCCCCAAGTCTTTCTCCCCTGGGCTACTCTTAATCCATTCCTCTAACAGCTTATATTTGTACTTGGGATTGCTCCGACCCTGGTGCTGGACCCTGCACTTGGCCTTATTGAACCTCATGAGGTTTGCATGGGCCAGCCTCTCGAGCCTGTCAGGGTCCCTCTGGATGACATCCTTTCCCTTAAGTACACTGACTGCACCACTCAGCTTGGTGTCATCAGCAAACTTGCTGAGAGTGCACTCGATCCCACTGTCCGTGTGGCTGACAGAGGTGTTGAACAGTGACAGTCCTAATATTGACCCCCGAGGACACCACTCATCACTGCTCTCCACTTGAACATTGAGCCATTGACCACAATTCTTCGAGTGCGATCATCCAGACAGTTCCTTATCCACTGAGTCGTCTATCCATCAAACCAATGTCTCTCCAGTTTAGAGACAAAGATGTCATATGGGACAGTGTCCAGTGCTTTTCACAAGTCCAAGTACACGACACCTTGTTGCCCTTTCCTTGTTCAGCACTAGGTCTACGATGTAACCCTGTCGTAGAAGGCCACCAAGTTAGTCAGGCATGATTTGCCCTTAGTGCAGCCATGTTGGTTGTCACCAATCGCCTGATTATTTTCCATGTCTCTTAGAACAAGTTCTCTTAGCACTGGAGGAAAGTCCATGATCTTTCTAGGCACTGAGGTGAGACTGACTGGCCTTTAGTTCCCTGGCTCTTCCTTATTTCCCTTTTTAAAAATGGGGCTTATAGTTCCCCTTTTCCACTCAGTGGGAACTTCACCAGACT
This sequence comes from Mystacornis crossleyi, assembly GCA_013400655.1. Classification (NCBI taxonomy): domain Eukaryota; kingdom Metazoa; phylum Chordata; class Aves; order Passeriformes; family Timaliidae; genus Mystacornis; species Mystacornis crossleyi. Next base: position 52,081 of record VYZQ01040445.1, on the reverse strand, counting down.
GATAATATTTCTCAAATATAATGGGCAGTAACTTAGCCACTTTCTCAGCCCATCCCCTCAGGACCCTCAGATGCATCAGGTCCCCTGGTCTTGTGGACCTTCAGGTTCCTTAAATGTTCTCGAGCCTGATCTTCTCCTGCAGAAGGCAGTTCTTCATTTTCCCAGTCCCTGCTCTCACCTTCTGCAACTTGGGCAGTGTGGCTGAGCACTTGCTGGTGAAGACTGAGGCAAAAGAGTCATTGAGTACCTCAGCCTTCTCCACATCCTGCATAACCAGGGCTTCCATATCCCTCCTGAGAGGAGCAACATTTTCCCTAGTCTTTCTTCTACTATTGATGTGAGGAGGTGTCCCATGGGGGGAATGAGCATAGCTGGACGCTTGGTAGGGTCCAGGGTTTCCCTCTCCCTGTTCCCTGGTCACGGGTACCCAGATCCTGTCCCCTGTTGGCCACTTCAAATGTAGCCCACGGGAGTCCTGTACTTAGTGGGGTGTTCACAGGACTCTGGGGCAGTTTCTTGGTAGCAGTTGTCGTGGTGGTCCATGCCCGGCTCCAGCCATGTGCGGCTGGGGGAATAAAATCTGATAACATCAATGAAAATATTGTCTCCTTGATTCTTCCACGGGCCAAGGATGCCTCCAGGGAGGTTTGCAGAGAACAGCACTGCAACATTGATGTACCTAAAGAAGTTTTTTTTTAACCCTTGATGTCCCTGGCCAGATTTACATCTGCCAGTGCTGTAGCTTTCCTAACCCTCTTCTTGGCTGTTTGGACAATTTCTTTGTATTACTCCCAGGCTACCTTTCCCTGTCTGTGCTCTGTAAGCTACCTGTTTGTGTTTAAATCTGTCCAGGGGCTCCTTGTTCATCCATGCAGGCCTCCTGGCATTTCTCCTTGATTTCCTCTTTGTAGGGATGCACTATGTCAGAATGCAGGCCAGCCCTGCTAGAGAAATTTCCAGATATATATGCTAAAGCTACAAAGATCATGCCGACAATAGCACTTCAGCTACTACCACTGTTTGAATTAGACGGCTTAGCATCATCACCAGTGGATGACTGGAAATTTGTAGTGCTTGTATTTATTGTGTTTAAACCACCTAACTTCCTTTATTTTTTTAAACAATTAAAACTAGTTCAAGCCAAATACACACTCTCATATACACTATAAAGTAGTAGGTGACTGTGTTATTTTAGTATGAGACATTATAAACAGATGTGACTTGATTTTGCATTACTAGAGAACATCTAGCAATCTATGTTTATTTACCTGAGGATGTGTGTTTTGTGACTACACAGAGCACTGTAATGTCTTAGATAGTTAAAAATACTATGTTAAAAATACAAACTGTGTCTGCGTTGTCTATATTTGCATGCAGACATACTTATAAGGGAGAAGATTCTGTTGTATTTTATTTCTATTGTTTCAAGGCAGCAAGATACTGTGGTGAGAAGTGCCAAGAACATGTTTATAAACAAGTATTTCTCTCTTGCAAAGTTAAAAGACGTCGCTTCTGCACTCCCAGTTTCCTCCAAATTTTTTTCCTAGTCTTATCTTTCCATTTCCAATCAAACTGTCCATTTTCCAATTCATAAGTGTTACTCTTAGATGGACACTTTCCTTTTCCTCACTATATTCCCTTATATTTCACTATTTCCCTTGTGTTATACTTCCTCTGTTCCTCTTGTCTCCAAGTCCTGCACTAAATTCTATATTTTGGCCTCCACTCTCCTCCTAAACTTCCCCTTTGACCCCTTTTCAGCTGTTTCCACCCTCCCTGGCCTTGTGGGCATGTGTAACAGTTACCTTCTCTCCTCAATCTCCATGTATCACCATCTCCATTGAAATATGCAATATGTATGCTTGAGCCTGATCTCATTCTACATCTACCTAAGTAGCCTCTTGGATTTCCCATCAACAGGTCAACTTTAAAATCACAGTATAATACAAACTTATTCAACGGGACCCCCAGAAAAAATCTACTTCCAAGTTTTTCTAGAAGATGTATTCCAGCCAACACTAGAAATCAGCTGTATCTCTTGCTAGCCAAGTCTTGGAAAACTCAAACAATGGAGGTGACAGGGCTTTTTTTGGGAAACCTGTCTCAGTGCTCACCTCCCGGCAAAGGTCTTCCTAAAGCTCAGCCTGAACCTACTGGCCACAGTTTGTGGCTGCTGTACCTTGTCATACCTTCTTTTTACACTACCGAGGAGAGTCAGGCCCTGTAGTCTTTACAATTGTAAAGTTCTCTTCCCATGGCTAGAGGGTGCCATTAGATGCTCTTTTCAGTCGGACTAAAGTTCAGTTCCCTCATTTTTTCCTTGTTTGTTGGTCACAAACTCTAGCCATTCTGGCAGCCCTTCTCTAGCCTCTTAAGTTTCTCAACATCCTTCCTGAACTTGGGAGAGGAGTGGTCTGAAGCCCAAACACAGTGTTGGAGGTGCACTCATGAACACCAAGAAGCTGTCATCCATGGGGATGATAGCTTTCATCTCCATCTTCTGGAGATGGGAAAATAATCGTTTTCAGAGCTGAATATTCATCTTCTTTCCACATGACTCTTACATTCTGGCTCTGCCAATATTACTAAAGACATTTCTGCATTCCCCCATTATTCTCAATCCGTGTCTCAGCTAACTTCTTAAGGTTTTTTTTGGAGATTCTTTCTCCTTACTAGCAAGCACACTATTAATTCTCCAACCCTTCTCTACATAACAGTTATTTCCTCTTCCCTACCCTTTCTTCCTCTCACCTATTCAAAATACATTTGAAAGTGAATCTTTCTTTATGCAGACTTCTATCCCACTCTGTATCACTTTATTAATATATTTTAGGTTGCCTACACATCACACTTCACCTCACAACCATCCTACTAAACCTTAGTCTATTTCCTTACTCTAGGGTGTTCTTCTTTCTCCTCCCTGATGTATGTCCAAGATATATAGTATTAGCATTATTATCTTTGTGTGTTAACAAAAATATCTCTTTGTGTACATTCACCTTCTACTATAATATCCACTTGTCTCATAATAAACTCACGAAAAAAAGAAACTTTTAATAAAAAGGGGCTTGTCAATTACTATTTTGATTTTGAGCACCAAACGCTCATCACTAGCAGTAGCTGCCTAAATCATCCCTCTTTATTGTTTTATTTTTATGCCCTTCAGTTACATTTGTACTGGTTGAATTTTGAAGGTAAATATCCAAAATATTAGCTGAAAGCTTCCTCAGAAAGCAAATCTTTCCCACATCCTTCCCTGCAGTTCCTCTTTAAGAGGTGTCAGCATGGCTGAGAGAATGAAGTGGCTCCACATTGTTTGCCTGAACTATTATGTGTTTAACATTTCCATAACAAAAGTGCCACTCGACTTCTCCCCGATTAATGCAGCTCGAGGGCTCTTGTCCTCCTTTAATAAAACATTGTTGAAATCATTTATTTAGAGCCCCTGGTTACTAGTGGGAGAATGACCATCTTTGTGCCAAAATATAGTGTATACAGTCCACTATTTTGTAGTAGATCATTCTGTTATTTAAGAAATTGATTAAATGGATGTCTTAGAAAGTATTTATGCTAATAGCACATTACTTATGTCATTCAGACAGTCAATGTGAGCCTTTTCAACTGTCTACTACAGCCAATGCCTCAAGTAAAATACAGTAACTTTCAACTTTACTGCTTACAAATCTGTATCACAGACATGAAATCAGTGCTCTTCCCATTTGAAAATGTTTTCTGTTGCACAGCCTTTCCTAGGACTTGTAATGGGTATGTCACCACAGGCAGTGTGGAAGTGTGTGATGTTATCGCTGGGGACAGGAACAAAATCGATTGAAGGTCTAAATGTTTTTTTGGTGACATGTGAAGACTATGCAGCTCAGTCACTCAAGAAGGATTTTCCATTACTCAAATAGTGATGATCTTCTGTCCCACTACTTTTTCTATGTGCACTTTGGCTCTTGTGGAGCACCTCTCGAACTCCAGTGTACTCAAAAGAAAAAACAAACCAAACTTCAGGTACTCGTTTTACATCACATTGAGATGGAATGTCTTGTTCTCTACCTGCAAAGCTCCTTGCAGCCACCTTTGCAGCCCTATCTAAGATATGCATAGAGGTATGTCTGTAGTGAGAGATCTGGTACACCAACAGCTTTTAGGAGGAGTGAAGATTCTAAGTAAAAATCCATCATGCTTTCCAATGTGACCATGAAATATTTGGCCAAACCAGAGCTTTGCTTATGGTCATTGTAAGGCTTAATCTAATAACAATTTTAAAGTTATGTATGCCTGTCTATATACATCGGTGTATATTGTTGAAAATAAACAGAGACCTTATGTTATGTCCATTGTGATTGCATACAAAAGATTTGCTGTGCGCTTGGGTGATCAGTGAAGCTTGAATCTCCCCCTATTTACTGTATGGTCACTGTCAGTTCAATGAACTGCCTCCTTGTTCTCCACCATTGTCCCACACTCCCTTAAACATTTGTCACTGAAGTGCCTCCAAAGACAAATAAACTGTCACCCAGAATTCAAACCTGGTAACTGGGAATGAAAAGGGATCGGAACCTACTGGATTATTTTACATGAAATGATGCTAAGTTCCTTCTCCCTCTGGAAGAGATAGGCTGGACAGGACTTCAGCAGAGAGCACTGCCAAATAGCCAGACAAATGAGAGAATTTCCCTTCCTGTGAAAAATCTCCCTCTGTCAGGAAAGATGAAGTCTTTCCCTTGCTTAAATCTGTTCTTGCTACTTCACTTGACATTTCAAGATTTCCATCTGTCTGAAAATCAAGCAAAAGAAATATGGATTTGATGGACATCAACATCTGCACAGGCTTTGGTTGGCTGGGACAAATAGAAACACAGGCAGCCATTTTGCCTGGAAATTGTGCTTACTCTGACTATAGAACAAAACCCACAGAGTTATCTCCTTAGGGAGAGGAGCTCACAGGACAGAATTAGTTCAGCTGTATTTATTGCACAATTACTTAAATTAAAACAATCCACTTTTTCTGGAGAAGGAAGCATACAGATGAGTCCTCCCTGCCTAGTGGTGCTCGGTGTTGATTTATTCCAGGCAGATGCTTTCGACAGGAGCCTGTAAAATTAAGTCTTGAGTTTATTGTAGCAGTTAATTATCAGTCCTTTTCTAGTGCTAATGTCTTTACTCCTAAATGAAGAAAAATAAAGGCTTTTAGCTGGGACTTAATTTTTCATCAGCAACTAGTTAAATAGTCCTTGTGGGTGCTAACTGTTGACAAACTGAAAGTATGTTTCTGGTCATCTGTGGAAGAAGTATTTAAGATCATCCTTATCCAACTGTGAACTCAGCACTTTGTAAAGAAAGCTGACTCTATTTACAAGTCTCACCCAACTGCTCCGTCCTCCTCCTGAAGAAACAGTTTCCAGCTTTGTTTTAACAATAAGCTTACTCAACCGTTCAGATGACTTTAAAAACAAACTTCAGATCATAGCCGCACACCATAGTCATACACTTGTTTGGTATCACAACTATTTGGGGTTGGTTTATGCGTGTGCACGTGCACTTGTGTGTGTTTATTGCTGGGCAACGTAACCAAATTCACACTCTAAAGAAATAATAAAATAATCTGCCATTGAAATAACTAACCCAGAAGCAGAGATTTCTAATTTTGTTGATTTATACAACAGACAGATGTGGATTTGCGCTCTGTCAAGATCTGGTAAGATGAAAAAGACACTATCTTGCTAATCTGTTGCCCCCTCAGTCAAAGTTTATTTGTGGTAGCTTTTAAACTTCTGACTTGCCTTCCAATTACAGCCTTTAAAACGAAAAGCTTTAAATAAACACCATGAACAGAAGATAAATAAACTTTTTTTCCCCCCCNCGCCGCCGCCAACCACAGCCAGGCGGCCGCCCGCGACCAGCACCGCCCGCCGCCGCCGCCTCCGTGCCGAGCGGGCGAGCGGGCCACCATCGCGGACGGGGGTAGCGGCTGTAGCCGCGGGCGAGCTGGGAAGAGGCGCTGGTAGACGAGGAGGAGGAGGAGAAGGAGCTGCCGCCCGCGGAAAAGTTTCCAAAACTCCTGCCAGCCGTGTGCATGAGGTCTCCTCGCATCAATCCATGCGCGCCGGGCCCGGGGCCCTCCAGCCCCCGGGAGCTGAAGTCGGAGGGGTCGCGGTACGAAGCAGACGCCCGGGGGCCTCCCCGTGTCCCCCACCCGCTGCTCAGGGCTCGGCGAGGCGGCGGCGAAGGTGCCCGGAGAGGTGCGGGGAGTCAGTGCAAACGGGGGCTCGAACGACAGCGGATCCGGAGTGCGCTCGGGGAATCGCAGGCTGCGCCGGGAGAGCTCATGGTGCTGTCCTGCTCTTCATGCAGTTCGTCTCTCTCTCTCTCTTTTTTTTTTCCCCCCACAAAATAAATGCCCAGCTGCTGCTGCTGCCTCCTCGGGAGTTTTTAACTCTCCGCTCGCAGCATCTCTGCACATGCCAGC
>VYZQ01040445.1:20533-38477 GCA_013400655.1 Mystacornis crossleyi | reverse complement strand
GCCTTTTTTTTTTTTTTTTCCCCTCCTTCTCTTTACGATGTGCTGGAGGGAGGGAAGGAGAGAGGGGGGCTGGAGGCCAGCTCACATTCAAAGCCTGAAAGGAAAGGCTTAAGGAGAGTGACAGCCCCCCGAGGAGCCCCTCCTCCCGTTAAGGCGGAGCGGCGGCCGGGCGAGAGGCGCTCAGTGGCGGCGGCGCGGGCAGGCGCTCCGGGACCGGCCGGGCGGTGGCGGAGCCGGGCGGCGGCGGCGGCCGCGGGGTGCTCGGCAGCACCGCGCAGGGGCCGGGCGGCATGGCTTTCCGCGCCGGTGTTGCAGGCATGTGGCTCTGACACTGGTCCTCCTCTCACAACAAGAGGGGCAAAGCCAAGTTCTCTAGCTCTGGTGACGCGTGTATCCAAACTTCCCAGTCATTCAAGTGAGGGCAGAGCCGCTACCAAAAACGTAGGGAGGATCAGACTCAAAATGGAACCGACTTTGTTCTTACTGAAAGAGAAACAGAAGTCCTGCTTTCAGTGTGATAGTACCCTCCGGGAGAGCAAAGCTAACTACTAGTGGTGTAGTGCGACCACGTAAGTATTCCTCTGGTATACCTTCACTGTCACAACTTTTCACTTGCCACATACCCCACCGATTTTGAAGTCATTCAGCTCAGCTTCTCGCCTGAGGTTTTTGTGCAGGATTTTAAAGACACTGACTTACGAGGGTGCCTGTTGGCAGAAATACAGTACATATATACAGTATAGTTCTTTGATACTTGAAATGCCAACTAGTAAAAAGTTTTAAAAAATTTGTTGAGTTTTAATTGAAAGCACAATGCCTTGCTGAAGTCCTGCCTTCTTGTTACACTTTATGTTCGCTTTGCTTACTAATAAGGAAGTAGAAACTAAAATATTAAGGCCCAAGGAGAGGAGCATAACAAAGTAAGTAGTAGTGCATTTACCCATTGCCTCTCGTTTCAGTGCTACCTTAATTCCAAGAGCAACATCGTCTCCAACCACAAGGGGCATCGGTATCTGCTGCCTGTCAAAACTGGCGCTTTTTTCATCCTGAGACTATCAACTCCATCTGTCACAAAAATTGGGACAAAATCTATTTTCCAGAAACTCGGGAACCTTGGAATTCCATGTGGTGTGGAATCATGTCTGTCTGAAAGTGCGTAGACTGTGGAATGGTGGTGTGGCTGGGAGTCAGTATGATTGATGGGGTGAGAAGCATTCGTAAGGGCTTGCTCCATTGTCATCAGTTTTACAAGCTGCTTGTGTTTCTCCTTCAGTATAGTTTTTCCTATTCTTGTGTAAAAGCTGTGTTTTTAAATCTGCAAAAGATGCGTTTAGATACCCTGCCTCCATCCACCTAGTTTACAGCTGTTTCTTTTAATTCTTTTTGAATAGTGGTATTAAAAATGCCGGATGTCATTCAGGCAGGTTGCCGTAAATGCACATTGCTATCTACACTGGGATCGTTCCTGCGTTACTTTGTTGCCCTATTCTCTGATCATACCACTGTTACTGGTGGAAATCAGCTAGTTTGGGATGTCAGTTGGAGATGACATTGCAGGTGCTGTGCCAAGTACTGCTGCACTGACTGCCTCCTAGTGAAAATGGTCCCCGGTGCCACTGGAGAAAAGAGGGCTGGATGCTGGGATGTTCCAGACATAAGAGAGTCTGAGACAGGGGGTTGCAATGGAGCAGGATTGTGCCTTGGGACCTCCTGAGCTTCCCCAGCACGGGAGAGGGGAGTGGCTATCTGGCCCAGTGGGGCTGCCTTCTAGAGACAGCTGGGTGATGAGCTCTGCCCCCTCGCAGTTCCTGCGTCCATTTGCAAAATCCATCCTGCTCGGCTGTGCTTCTGGAGCAGAAAGCAAGCAGGCTCTTTACTCTCTGAGGAAAGGCGGCAGCTGAACTTCGGGCCTCCCAGGAGGGGGAGTAGAGGAGCCTTCAGTGCTGGCCTTGCTTTCTTGCGTGGCTGGGAAGAGGCTGCCGTGGTGCTGCCTGTGTGCCTACTCCCACTATGCTGACGGACTTCCCTGGCTGGACTGTTCATTGAACGGCAGGGCATGGCATGAAACATTGCGTTTTTCGTAGGCAGAAATCTTCACATACAGTTTTTAGTTAAAGAAATGAATATTTTATATAGTGATAATAATAATGGAAATGTTGACTTTGACATTTGGGATTATCTTCGGTATCATACAACTGACAAAAACTGTTAAAGAAAATAAGTGGGTTCTTCAATTACTACACCTTTTAGCCATCTAGAATATGATCACCTACATTCAGGATTATGTATTGTCAGTAAATTAAACTTCTTAAAATAGTTTAAAACATATTTCTGTCCTGTCTTTTTTTAATGAGCATTTGAATTCTGTCTGTATTTGTAACTATGATTTTGGGTGAGGACTTTGGGGCTCACAGTGTTCTGTTGGAGAAAAGAAATCTTTTCTTGTGTGGAACTAAACCTTGGGAAATAATTATCTGGCCCCACTTTGATCCAGGTTTTCTGACAACTGGAATGATATTGTCAAATTCAGCTTTTCAATTTTCAGAGTAGTTATAATAGTAAGGTGGAAGGCAGCTCTTGCTCTGTTTCACAAAGCACCAAATCGGACAATACATTCAACAACTTGACAGTAGAACAAGATCTGGTAGCTTTCTGAATTCCCACACTTGCTAAGTTTTTCAATGCCATCCTTTCCTGTCACAGTAATTAAGTTAGTTCTTTACACCAGCACTCCAAATTACTACAGAGTAAGTGTCATCCAGCACTGGGGGTCATTTTGGCAACCAGAAAAGCTAGTGTGCATGTAATCTGGATTTACTGGAAAGACTCCGAGGCACCTTTTTGTCTAATCCTGATGTCTTTTCCCCCTTTTTAATTTCACCCCTTTTCCTAATGGATCTCCTTTCCAAATCGTGTTTTCTTTAGCTCTTTCTTTGACCTATTTTACATTGAGACCATTTGGAAAATAAGAATATCAAGTACACGACCAGCTGACCTTAAAATTTAGTAGTTCACATTCAATTGTAACTGAAAAAACATGGCAAGTATATGTGGTTAATTCCTTGCAAATTATTTTTCAGCACATTTTTTACTGGCTTATATTGATTTTTTCCCTGTATTTTAAGAGATTTACAACTGCTATTAAAAAATTTTGGCAGGTGTACTGGGAATTAATTTGCTGATACAATTTCAGTATGTGCATCTGGTAATATCTTAAATATATGCCTGATAGGGATACACAGAGAGCAATTTTTCTTCTTGAAGAAGGGACTTAATTCTTTAGTAATAGTTGATTTCACCTGCAAGTGAAAGGCAGAAACTCTGTCAGTAGTTCTCAGAACTTTGGTATTATGGTGCATTGGGGGTCATGGTAGGCAGCAAATGTCCTGCTTTGCACACCAACTTTCATCCGGTAGAAATGGCCCAGTCAGGTGCCGCTCACAGTAGCCTGTGCAAATGACTGAATATGGGCATGTGCATACAGCGGGGTTCTTGGATTTGGTGTACCTTCAGAGACCCATAAATAATAATGTCTGCATTCTGCAGTTACAAAATAAAAACCTTGTGACTTACCAGAGTCCCAGCACAAACTGGGGGCAGGGTAATGAATATAATGCGTTTAAGTGGTGTCTGTTTCAATAGGGAAGAGAGAGTGAAGGCATCTAAATTAGGTTCTTTCTCCACATGGGGAGTAGTTTATCTTTTTATTGTCTGTGCAGGACTGTTTGGGACATTCATGTCTTAAGTCAGCCACCTAATCTAGGTAGAATTCTCCCCAAAAAAGTATTATTTTTCTTTACTAGAATGTGCATGACTTCCCAGTGTGACCATGCCTTCTCTTCTTGATTTAGTCAGAAAGCAAAATAGTGAACAGGGAGGATAGTAAGTAGTTGTATTGCCCAACAGTTACTACACTGATTTGAAGCTTATAGCTGCTGAGGCTACTACACGCTTAGGATCAGTTAGACATTGTTCTGTTGGCTATATATTTTTGAGATTGGCTTTGCCAGCCTTAAGTCTCGTGAGCATTACAATATGTAAATGTGCTGTAATGGTTAACTGCATACACAGAATCATAGAATGGCTTGGGTTGGAAGGGAGCTTTAAAGGTTATCTTTGGTGATAACATGAAGGTGTCCCTTGTATTGCAAAATCATAACTACAAGTCCCACAGCAGATGCACAAATAGTCCATAAACTATGGTTGCAATCAAAAAGAGCCTGTTGGATTCACAAATAGCACAGTTCATTGAGTACAACATACTCTTTTGGATTGCCAGTGATAGTGCATTAACTGCAGAGTAGTTGTATATAGCAGTAACAGTGTAATTGCAATCACAAGCTTAAAATCAGGGTCAACACTCAGCACTGCTGAGGATGTAGTGCTTACCAAAAGGTGTCCCTTCTGGGAGAGCAAGGAGAACAAATCCATCAGTCTGTCTGTGCAGTTTTGCACTGAATTGTCATCCCCTGATTAGGTGCAAAGTTTTTATAATCACGACTGTGTGAAGTACTGTGGATAGGACTGTGGTCAAGCCTTTTGTTCTTTGTAGACACACTGTATGGAATATTTCTTTGTAGGCAGTGTACTTGGTTTCTACAAAACATTTCTGGGTATCAGGTTGAAGAACAAGACCATGCAGACTACATCTCACTCCACATTCTCCCTTGCCCCCCCCCACCACACACCATGACAACACAAACCACAAGACTTCCATCCAATTTTCTCACCTGCATCTCAGCCCCCATCACATATTGAGCTATGCCAACACCTGTCCATGACCGCTACCCTCTGAATAGTAGTGGTCTGAATACAACCATCCATCCAGTTCCTTATCCACCAAATAGACAATCCATCAAATCCTTCTCTCTCCAGTTTAGAGAGAAGAATGTGGGGGACCATGGTAAAGGTCTTACAGAACTCCATATAGATGACATCTGTGGCCCCTTCCTTTGTCCACTGATGTAGTCACTCCATCACAGAAGGCCACTGGGTTGGTCAGAGAGGACTTGCTCTTGGTGGAGCTGTGCTGGCCATCTTGAATCACCTCCCTGTTCTCCAGAGGGCCTTAGCAGAGTGTCTAGAAGGAGCTGTCCTGATCTTCTGAGGCACAGAGGGGAGGCTGACAGTTGAGTAGTTTCCAGGAGCCTTCTTTCTACCCTTTTAAAAGATAGGTACAGTGTTTCCACTTTTCCAGTCATCTGGGATTTCACCTGACTGATACTAGTTTTCACATATCAAGGAGAGTGTCTTGTCAGCTAAATCAGCCAATTCCCTCGGGAACTGGGGATGCATTTCATCAGGTCCCATAGACTTATGTATGTTCAGGTTCTTCCCTTACTGTGGGAGGGACTTTGCTCCCCCAGTCCCTGCCCTGAGGTCTGTCCACTCATGAGGATACACAAGTTTGCCTGAAATAGATTTTTTATCCAGTGTCTACTTTTTTTCAATATGCCTTTTACATTTATAATATTTACTTAAAAATTGAGTAGCATCCTTGTAAAGTAGGGGGTTGTTATTTATATATGAAATAGTAAGTATCATTGAGAGATTTACCCAGTGCATCCAGTGAAGTAAACATGGAAGTATTGCACAATACAGTATTGCTGGACTTCTCCTTTTTTGAACTCTCTTCCAATCTAAACTACAAACTAGACCACACATGCTGTTAAAACAAATCTAAGAACAGAGTAGGACATCAACCCTTTTTTGGTCCTCAGAAAGGGAAAAGTAATGCTGAAGCCAACTGATTCCTGGTCACCTGTTAAGCCAGTTAGAGACAAGTTTTAAATAACCACGTTCTACAAAGGTTTATATGAACCACAGGCACTGTCACTATGTGAGGCAGGATAGTCAGGTCTTCCCCGTCATCCTCAGCACCCCACACACAACCTCTTCCTTTGTGATTGTCTCCAGCAGGCAATGTGATTTGGCCTAAGATAACACTAGGTGGGAGTTGTGCTAAGAGCAGAACACCAGGTAGGTATTGCAGTAGGAACTGTCTGGATGCTCACAAAATGAATGCATTCCAGAAATGGAGAAGCTGTGGTGATCAAAGTTGACTTGGTTACACGTCAGCCTGCAAAAGGGTATAAAATGCTGCTGGAGTCAGGCAAAATGGTCTTCCAAGGCTGCAGTCAGTTTCTGGGTGGATCCCCTCCCCATCAGGGACACCTGCATTGTACATCCAGCCCGCAGACAGGGAAACACTTGCTTTCTGAAGGGTGAGTAAAAGTGCTAAAATCTAGCTATATGTGGAGATAAAATTCTAAAGTAACTACATAGGTGATTTGTTGCTTTGTAACTGTACATTCTGTAAAGCCACGGACTGTAAACTTGTACACTTCTGGCTGAACCTGCTTATATTATAACCCTTAAGACATGCTTATATTGTATACTTCACTGACAATATTTAGACAGTGTGTTAGCAATAAATCTAATCATAATCGTCCTCAAAATCAGTATCATATTTCTCATGCCTGACCAAGAGTCTACTACTCTGCCTTGTTCAAACCAATTTCAACCATCACAGTATTATGAGAGTTCTTTGCTAGACATGTCAACAGGCACACACACACAGAAACAGTTAGATTTTTTTGTCTGGTGGATTGTTTTGGTTTGTTGACTTTTTTACTTTCAGATTTTTCAAATGTTTACAACTACCCAGAAGGAACTAATAGATTCATGTTTCATTTTCCAGGTATGCTTCTTGGAAATTTGTATAATACAAGTTTGCAAGAAATTAGAAATTCTGAGTGTTTCTACAGGTGAAACATGAAGAAATGAATAATTTTGTGGGTAAGCAGACTTTCACTCAATGTGGACAAAAATAAGATGGACAAAAATAAGAGTAGTGGTTTCATTTTTTTGTCATTCCAGATTACACCAACACAAATATAACATGTACTGTGGAAAGGTAATACTTAATTTGGTCTCCTATTTCTTCTACTCCCAAATTCAGTTTCTGTATCAGAATTTGAAGATCGCTGTAGTGAAACATGTAATTCAGAAATATATCCTCAGTGTGTTCAATTTAGTAGCTATCCTTGATCTATTCTGTGATGATACTTGCCTATGGCACTGTTTACACACAAAAGTAGCTGTGAGTCAAATAAAATCGTCTTTCAAAACAATTTGATTAAACCAATAAAAATCTAATTCAATATAAATTGGGAGTTAGTAAACTGATTTTGGGTGTTTTCCAGCAGGTCTCTTTAAGCATAGCTGACTTCATATTATCAAGGAATGGCAATGTCTTTATTGAGTTGACCTGCTGTAAAAGAGTGTCAGACTTGTTTATTACACCTTCTTAGAAGAGTTTCATTCTTTCTTTCTACTGAAACAAAATGTATTTAGACTAAATAGTGTGCTAAACATAAAGTAGGCATGCAAATATTTCAGAGTCCTGACCCAGATTACCAATTCAAATAAATCAGTATTACTCAATAAATAAACTAAGTGTGCTCAGACGAGGATTGCTTTGATTTAACTAGGTTTTTTAAAAGGCAGTTATAGTTAATCAGTGTAACTTTTGATATGGTCAACATCTGAAACTCCCTTCAGTTCATTTGTTCATTTGCTTGAACTATCAGAGGAGAAGAATGAATTAAGGTGGATTTCTATGTGGAGGAAAACAGCATGGGTAATTAGCAGATTTTATTACAGGAAAAGCAGCTATACTCATGCAGGTACATGTATCTTTCTTCTTACACTGCTGTATCCCATGGCAATAACAGAAATGGGCCCACAAAACTCAAAACAAAATAGGTTTGTTAGTGGGATGGCCCACAGGCTGAAACATCCCCCGAAATCAGGGTGAGTTCCCACAGGACCATGCACTGATTATGCTAATGTATGGATTTCCCCCGTTCAGGATTGGTTTGTTGTTCTCCACCCCTTTATGCTATGTTTGTACACCATCTAGAAATTTCTTTTCAATTATTACCCCAATTGGCTCCCTTCCCATAGTCCCTCCTCTCCCCTCCTCCCATTGGTACCCTTGCTCTTGTCCCATCTCCTGGCCCTCAGCCCATTGGTCCTGTTGCTCTGCCCGCCCTCCAGACCCCATATTTAAACCTGTACCCTATGCTCTGCTGTGGTTCTTGGTCCTTGGATGCTCTGCAGTAGAGCTCACTGCTGGAACCCATACAGAGGACCCTTCTTGCCTCCTTGCTGCTGGCTGCCATCTTGGCCCTGTGTGTGTGTGTGTGTGTGTGTGTGTGCGTGCCCCGCTCCATCGGGAGTGTGTGCGTGCCTGCTCCTTCGTCTGGCCCTCCATGCCGAAGCGGCTTCCCCTTGCCTGGGGGTGCTTCTGGAAGGCTGCAGCAACGTACCACTGCTCCACGCTGCGGTGCTACACTTCACCTAAAATTAAAAGATGTCAAAGCAGCTAGTAGAGTTCTACTCCATACCTCTACCCCACCCTTAGCTGTGGTGTCTGAATACTGGCATGAAAGAAAAATGTCTTCATCTTGAAAGTTTAATTTGCAAAAGTGATGAGTGATACAATTACTTCCTTACTAGAGGCACAGTCTGAAACATTTCCAGACAGCCTGATTTTCAGAATATGCTGAGCACCTAACCTTTGAAAATCAGTTTTTTTAATTTGACATTCTGTTGGGGGTTGAGGAGGTTTTCTTTTTGTGTATGTGTTCTTTTCTTCTCCTCTCAAAGGAATTTTTCCCCATGTTAAGGAACGATTGCTGGGTACTTAAGAGAAACAAAGGACCTAGCCAGCCACAAGGGAGGGGCCCAATTGTCCTTTTTTTTGGTCTTGGTGGCGTCTTCTCAGGTGGGGGAGCAGAGACATCTCGAGATTTAGAACTGGAAAAAAAGAGGTGCGGTAGAGTGCTTGGGATTCATTGCTCTCCTGGCATTTGGAGGAAGCAGAGACTGCAGCCGCCGTGGGGAGAACTCATCTTACTACGAGGCCGTGTTTTCTGCTGTTTTTGTCCTTCTGCCCTGCCCTGCCTCCGACATCCTTCACCGCTGCTTTTGGAGTTTTCGCTGCGCCACAGCACTGCGGGCACCACCCCTTGCCTGCCGAGGGGTCCCGGAGTCTCCGGCTGCGGCCTCGGAGTTCTGTGCATCTCGCCTGCCACCCGGGATTCTTTTCTGCATTCATCCTTGCCGTTCCAGCGCGCTGCTCCCAGGGAACCCTGCTAAAGCACCAGGACCGGCTGCCCAGGGGCTGCTGAAGTTTCCTCCCATCCCTTCCCGGCTTGGGCAAGTTAAGCTTTTCCCCCGTGCCCCCCGACCTCGCTCCGGAGTGCCGCTGCCAGCTCCGGCCATTGCTGCAGCAAAAGGGAGAGTGCCTGACAGCCCCAGCAGCTGTCACTGGGGTCTGATTCCTATTACTTGTTCCTGCCTTAGTTATTGTTGGGTTTTTTTTGCTTTGCCTTGTTGTACATATATATATATATATAAGTAAAGACCTGTTATTCCTCTTTCTGATATATTTGCCTGAAAGCCCCTCATTTTCAAAATTATAATAGTTCGGGAGGAAGGGGGTTACATTTTTTCCATTTTGGGGTGGGAGGGGGACTCCTGCCTTCCTTAGTAAACACCTGTCCAAACCAGGACACATTCAAACAAGAATCAGTCAGAGTCATGGATAGCTTTGAAGATACATCTCCTTTCTGCAGCTAACAAAAATTAAGGGCTTCAGATATGATAGAGAAATACAGTCAGTCATAAACTTGTTATTGTGTTATTGCAATAACAAGCATTAAAGTATTGAGGTGGGAGATCTCGGTAACAATGTCACAAAATAGCTGTGGTTTTCTTTTCTGGTGAATTACTAAATACGTTCTTTTTTCTTTTGATATATCAAAATACACTGAGCCACCAGCTGTTTGCTATTGTGTTGCAAATGAGTATTTTCTTCCTACAAATAGCAATCATCGTGTGTGTGCATTGAAGGTGAGCTCTTTTTTGCTTGCCTGAGGCAACTGCTCTTTTCAAAGTTCTGCAAGAGGGATGGATCAGATTTAGGGTGACTGTAAAGATGAGACTAGAGTTGTTACTTTGGGGAAAATGGTTAGCAACAGTGGTGCTGTGGAGATATCCCAAACTCTGGGAACTAAGTTGTATGCTGGCATCATGCTGTTTTCTGGAGCCAGACCTAATATCCATGGCTGGACAGCCCAAACATGTCCAGACTCTCACAGATATTACACATTAGAGATGGAACATTCTCCATTCCTATTGCAAGATGATGCAATCAGTGTGAGATTAGTCATTATGCTAAATTTACCAGTAGTTTATTTTGATCTATTTTTAAATGTCCTAGGTGATAAGTTAAGGGGTTTCTACCACTTTCTTTCAAAAGATTTATTTGTTTGGAAACATCTCTTCTATCTGATGTAAATTTACCACCTTTAGATATGATTGTTCATAGCTATATTTTATTTTCCCACCCAGGTATCCTTCTAAAAGTATTAATTCCTATGGCATTCATAAAATTAATTACTAGGGTAATGATTGCCATGACATCCATGACACTCCAGTTCATTAAACTGCAGATGGAACATTTCTTTGTGTAGCATTGTCTAGTTACTTTTACCTAATGTGTGTATTCAGACATTATATTGAGCTGAAGCAAACTAGGGTTAGGATTTAGTACAACAACGTTGCAAATATTCTTGTAAAATCAAGTTAATAGCATTTAAATTTGCTTCATTCTGTTCTAACATCAGCTTCATACATTCACTCCACAAATCTGTTTGGTACCTGTTTCTTCTGTTGTTCACAGCCTTTACCCCACTCTGGATACCCTATTTGTGCTTACAGGCTACAAGCTGTTACATAAAAAATTAGAAACAGTGGAAAAGATACTTTCTAAATTAGGCTTCTTGTCTTATGAGACAAGTTTATACCCTGTCATTACTTTCTATGTTTGGCATTTGCCTCTTTAAATTTAGCTGTAAAAAAGAGAAAATTCCCCATTATTTGCTTGTCTCTTTCTTAAGGTCCAAGTCGGTTTTCTTCCTGTGAAGGTCTGAGTTAAGTTCACAGAAGACTTGCTTTTGTTATATTTGTTTCGTACCAGTGGGCAGATGCTATAGACATGCCATAGAGTTGAGGTTTTGCAGTACACCCATGGTACCTCTTTTGGGATTGCAAAGCTATTCCTGCTTTAAAACTTTTTATAATACCCCATTCAAGGGATATCTGTATTTCATAGTTGGTTTTAACCTAAATTTAACCTAACATATATAACTGCATTAGACACTGGGGCTTTTTGACAGAAAAGTGGGGTCATTAACTGATTGCTCTTTTTGGGTTGTGAATTCCAGCATGTTATTTATCCTCAACTCTAGTCAATTCTCATACACTGAGAAGCTTAGCAGTGTGTTCTGATGTGGATAATTTGATGCTTACTCCAAGACAGTGAATTTCCTCACTGAGAGATCAAAGGATCATATATACATGTGGCTTAAACTGTGTCCTTTAAATATTTTCACCATTCCTTGTTCCCCTGAGGAATGGTTGCCTCTTTGTGATAACATTTTTGTACTTATTTTCCCTATGCCTACATTTTTCTCCCTGGCATTTTTCCCTCTCAGGCCCTTTCTTTTTCCCTTTTACTTTTTCAGTCCCTGCTCACATTTAGAAAAAAAAACAGCAGAGGAGTGGTCTTCTACTTGACCATATTTACTGATACTGCTATGGCCTCTCCAGTTGCCTTTTACTTAACTGAATTTCCCTTCACAAAACCATTTATTAAAGGTAGAGCATTGTACAAGCACGTGCCTAGATGTAGTTGTGTGAGATTTTTTCAGGATCGTTTGGGTGGCCATCCTGAAGTCTTTCTGTGGATTTGGGAATGTTCTAGAAACCAGAAGTTACAACCAGGTGGAAAATTGCAGCCTGAATGACACACTACGGATGTTCAAGGCTCAGAGCAGATAGTTCAGAGAAAGCCATTTGAATGAATCCACATGAAGTGCTTAGTGAATTATTAAATAATGTGACAAAATATATGTTTGCTTGCACATCATTTGAGAACAAAAAATGGGTCAAAAACTGTCAAACAAGAAGCTTATTGTGAACAATTCGGGCAGTATTAGGCTTCTTTTAGGTGGAATGTGACCCTGCTAACCCTGAAGTGTGAGTAAGACCTTTGATGTTCAAGGGGATTCTGAATTAGGCAGACATAGTTCATCCAGCCTGAGACAGTAGCATGTAAGTGCCCGGTGCAAACTCCCTTCGGTCAAACCAGGCCTGGTTTGTAACCAGCCTTGAAGCATGCAAGATCTAGTACAATGCTTTGAAGACAAGACTTGATTGGACATCTGTTTCTTAAAAAAAAAAAAAAAAAAAAAAAAATTTTNAAAAAAAAAAAAAAAAATTATGGCGAAAGAAGGAAAGAAAATGAAGGAGAAATGGTAGACTTAACAGGGAAGTCTCCCTTCTTTTCCCTTCTTCCTTGTGTTTGAACAAGTAATTAGCATATATTGAACTATCATTGTCATCATTATCATGTTCGCTTTTCTGATGCTGGATCACTTAGCAATGAATAAAATACCTTTGATCTTTTACATATGTTGATTTGACAACTCAGCAAAAGGGAACTAGTGGAGTTTTTTCAGGAAATATGACTATTGCAGGGAAAATGCTCTGATCACAGGTGAAAAGCATATTAATTTTTCTCCACTTTTGGCCTTTCAGATTCAGTGTAATCCCAGTAATGTTCATGTCTGCAGGATGTCTCTTGATGGGAGAATTTCCACTATATAGGCACAGCTATGTACTAAATAAGTTAATATTCTCAGACTGCACATCTGAGAAGGCACGTGAAGAATAAAAATTTCATTTCTTCTGAAATAGGTAGTCATTTATCGTCACTGTGGATGAAAATCACCCCTGTACAAATAGCCAGAAGAGAAGTGCTGTATATCCTCTTCCCAGAACTACAACTGAAATGCTTAAAACTGGGCAGATTTGGGTTGAAGAGGAGTTTCTTTGTAGTCCATCTATGTCCAGAAAGATTTTATTGAAGGAATCAGGTCTTTGTCCCTAAGAAAATCTTGTGGAGATGGGTTTTGTTCGTTGAACTTGCCCTGAAAATAGTAAGGGGAAAACATTGTCCTCATTGGCAATGTGGTGAAAATCCAGTTGCAGCTGTGTCATGGCTGCTGGAATCATAGGAACCATTTTCATCACCAAATATTGTCCTGCAATTTGGGTCAGTATTTCCCCAGGAATGTAAAGCTATTAGTCACATCCCTGCAAGCTTTCTCCCCACAAATAGTGCTGGATTATTTTTATCTGCCATTGATTTTTTTGACTGGAACACATTAAACAAAACTAAATTCAGTAAAAGAAAATTATTAAAGCTGCTTTATATTTGAAAAAAAAGAGAAATGGATGGTATTTTTTCCCTCAAGAATTCAAATTATTGAAATGTAGTGTTGTTTAGGAGGATACAGCCTTCCCTTTAATTCAGCTTCAGAGTTAGAGCACAAGGTCATTCATTTAGAAATAATTTCCTGTACTTTACTAAGTCTTATTTTGTAAAGGTAGAAAAACAGAAATATCAGGAAGCTTTCTATGATATATAATGCATACTGTGTTTTCTGAACTGTCGAGAACACAGTTCTCTCAGTGCCCTTTCCTCGCTCTCAACCCTAAATAATCTATTAGCCACTGCTACTCTTATCAGATGTCTTAGCTGTGGAATGAGCTAGTCCTGTTCCAGGAACAAACTCTTGTGCTGTATAAGGTCAAGTGAACTAAGGTTTTGGTGACCAAATTTTAATCTTTCTTCACTGCATATCATGAGAAACTGTTCTGATTTTCATCAGTGAGAATCCTTAATCAGACCGCAGGTCTCCAGTGATTGCTTTGTGGTGTCATAAATCATCTGTGATCCACTTTTGAGGTCACAGAGCCATCTCCCTATGTTTGATTTTGTTCAGTTTCTCTCTAAATTTGGCTTTATATAATTACAACAGAATAACATGTGTTGGGCACCTTTCATTTTTTGCTCTGTAAGAGGCTAATAAACCATTAGGGCTGTTTTGTAACATTGTGAGTGCTATTTTGCAGTGTTTCATTAGCCACAAATCCACAACTCAACTTCAGGAATTCCAGATGACAGACTGAAGGTATTTTTGCAGCTGTTCTATGGGACCTCATGAAAGTCTTTCCCTTTAAAGAAAAAAAAAACTAACCCTGACCTTTTTATAAATCAGTCCTTTTGACAGGCCTCTATAAAGCAAGAAGACTCATCTCTACTAAATCTGAGTATGGCCGTTTTATCCGTATGGCTGTGGATAGTTCAAATATCATCTCTCTTGTAAAATATTTTTTTTGTAGGATTGAATAAAATGAACTGCTTCAAATAGGGTATAACATGCTCCAAAATACTTTGAATGGCTGTTCACTTAATAAAACATCGCCTAAAGCAATACTATCTTCTGACTATTATATGGTGTTTCATGAGTTGACTTTTAAATTGAATTCCCTGCCATCTTTATGTACCAGAGAACATCTTGAAAAAATCAAGCTACAAATAGTGACTGTTTTCTAAAGGTCAAAGAAATTGCAAGAGGAAAAAAAAAGAAAGTCTTTTCTGAAAAGAAATATTCAGGAAGCCCTGAATATTTATATACTGATATCATCTTTAGACCTCCAGGGTGTTTCAGAGTACAGACAGCTACAGTTTTTAATAAAAATGTTTTCCAAACTGAATTTCATGTCTCTTTTCAGATATATAAAAAAATATTAGTTTCCAAACCCATACCTCTTTGTTTGAGTTTTAATAGTTAATGTTTGGGCCTTTTCGAAAACAATTTTCTGTCCATTTTAAAAGTGCCAAAGACTGTTTGGTAAAACATATGCTAAAGACTTGCCTGCAAGGTAGTGGAAGGGGATAGATGGTTCATTTGAAATGATCGCTGGATGACAATGTTTTAGTATGTGTTAGCTAGTGAGATAATGCATGTTCTATACTGCTATTTTAAAAATGCAGTTGGTTTACTGAGTATTAAGTCAGTGTGCAGATGATTGTGTTTATTCATCTGCTCTGAATTCTCTTGTGACAGTCCTCCATTTTTCAACCTTACCAGGATGCACCAGAATCTACTATTCTTGTCATGGTGATGAGATACTATCTATCTGTTTAAGTGGTGGTCTTGCTCAGCATCAGTCCGTTTACATCTGTGCACTGAATCTCTGTACCATATTTTCTACGGCTGAGACATAAGAGGAACTGCTTCTGCTTGCCATCTGGGAAGAACTGAAAGATCATTGACAGGAAATATTTCCAAAAACATAATTAATGGACTTGAACAGTCATCCAAAGGTCTGTGGAATGCAATGGCAAATGCCATCTATCTCTAAAGAGTACAAAGGCCAGGCGTAAGGTAAAGAAGCAAAGAATATGATGTCCTTGAATAATGTCCAATGCAGACAGATGCAGGTATAACTCTGTCTTGGCCTTCAGTAACCTGCCAAGAACTGGGCAGTGACGTGATTAGAGAGTGTGAGACAAGACAGCGACAAAGTGGTAATGAACACTTCACCGAAATAGTCCCATGGGCCATCTTCCCAGTTCAGATCAGCTCTCTTCTCACTGGTAGTGAGAAGTTGGATTTTAAAATGGAAGCAGCCATGTGTTTCTGCATTGCTACTGGAGAGTCGCTCCTGTGCTGATATGGGTGGACTGTGGACAGTGGCTTGGTAGCTGGCACAGGGGCTGTCTTGCACAACCAAAGGTGTATAGTAACCACCCTGTAGGCACAGTTGCTATTGTTATAGAATTAAGGTTTTGTGTTGGCTGGAGACAATGGCAAGCAAAACAATATGGCTAGTAAGATGTTATAACTTGTGGAGGATTTATGAATTTGAGTCCTGTCATACACTGTCAGCTGTGTCTGTCTTCTACCTTGTCCATAATGACTGGCCAGGCAAGACCCCAGATACTGTGTGGGCCCATAGCAGGACACAGGGGTGTTGAATACAGTCTGATTCCTTAGGGCTAAGTACTGAGGCAGAGGAGCTGTTTGCCTTGTGTCTGTAGTTACTTAAGTTGTCTTTCCATCTAGTAGGGAGACCAAGACAGCTGCTCAACGGGATTTAGACAAGCTCCATGTGAACCACATGCAGATGCACCATGGCCTCCAGTAGAAAAGCGGCTGTGTAGCCTCAAGAAGCAGCAATTTGTATATGAGGAAAGGCTGAGACCCTCATTTGCAAGCACTGAAAATGTAAGCTTTGCGGGGGTCTGCAATTTGTGCAGTTGACAAGAATCATGGGTTAGTGGAATTCTACTTCCAGGACTTCAGACTTTGTGTGCACCTCCACAGGTGTATAGAAAGACTAAGGTATTTTGGGTAGCACCCAGAGGTGGAACTGGGAGCAGTGGAAAAAATTAGCGAAGAGATGACATTCTCACCTTGGAGAAAATCACTAGAGGGTGACAGAAGCTTTGCTGTGTCTGTATTTCAGTCTTAGACTAGGTAAAACCAGAGAATATATGGCAGGGAGAAAGGCTTAGTTTTGAAAAGGTGGGCTGTGGGTTGTCTGTTTGCATTTTGGCCAAAAAGAATGGGACTGGAGATATTTTTTACACACTGGGTCAGCTTTTCCTGGGCGTTTATTGAACTTGGGTTTGAAAGGAAGCACTAAAAATAAATACCTAATTTATCAAGGAGGGTCTTTGCAACAAATTAACCTTGAAAGAAGACTGTTCTCTCTGCCTTGAAGCAAATGGGTTGCAGAGGAAGGGGCACAAAGGATTCATTGCTGGGTTCTTCAGCCTGACAGTAAGAAAACAAAGCAGTGAAAAATAAATGCTGAACCCTCTCATCTGTCCTTCTGAACAAAAAAGTGGTGTAAACGAAGGAGAGCTCATGCTAGTGGAAATCTCTAGGTGCTGCCGCTTTAGGTTCGCATAAAGTGGGGCTTGACTGTAACATTCCCGATGCATGCACAGGCTTGACCGGTAAAATCACAGTATAATTTGTGACTCCTGAAAACAAATTAATTAATGCAATAAAACTTAATGTTTTATCAGAGATGAGATGAGATGAGATGAGATGAGGAAGAGTGAAGGAGAGAGAGGAGCAGAGTTCTTCTAGTTTGTACCTATATTCTGTCCAACTTTTCAGTTTTCACTTCCTCATCCCTGGCTTCAGAGTTCCTTAGTCACTTTTCATTCCTCTCCAGTCACTCCAAGATCCAAGATGATCTTCTCTTTCAACTTGCACAACCTATGCCACTGTCACTTTCCCACTGTATTTATCTACAACACACTTATTAAAGAATAAATGTACCATACATTTCATGTCAGTGTCTTCATTTGTAGCCCTTGCTCCTTTTCTTTCATAGTTCACTTCTTTTTATCAATTATGCAGATGAAAGTGTATTGNACCGCTCTCAGCAGGCAGCAACAAAAATGTTCTATTGAGCTGTTTTCACGCTGTCGGTAGCAAAGTTTCAAAAGAGTGGGATGTGAAAAAAACGCAGGAAAAGAATGACAAGCCGTAGTATAAAGCTTCAATTAAATAGATACAGATTACTCTCTGGGCAGAGTTGGAATCTGGTGTCCTGCTTAGCATCTATCTCCTTTTCCACATTTCATAGGCAGATGTGTTACCTACACCTGCAGTTTCTGTATGTTTCCCATTATAAGGCCCATATTTAGGATTGCAGCTAAGTTTGCCAAATTGCTTTAACTGTTCAGGGTGAAAGCTTTTCATTCTGGGTATCAGCTTCAACTTGAATTTAGAATGTCTTTACTGTAAATGTTTAAGTTAATTTATTTTCAGGTGACTCATCAATTCTACAATTTTAAGCAAGACTTTAAGGAAGAGGGCATGGTGCCCTCATGACAGAATGTGCCCTTTGTTTCTTTTTCTTCCTTGCATTGAATATGTGAAACACTCAAACAGTCTTCATATATTTGGCCAGTTTGGTGGGGGGGTTTTTTGTTGTT
>VYZQ01040442.1:109016-137773 GCA_013400655.1 Mystacornis crossleyi | reverse complement strand
GGAAGGGAAGGGAGGGGAAGAGAAGGGAAGGGAAGGAAGGAAGGAAGGAAGGAAGGAAGGAAGGAAGGAAGGAAGGAATCCTCCCTGTCATCAGGGGAGCTTCTGGCTCAGTCTCAAATGCAAAGGTTCATGCCTGAAGTATGTCCCAAGTCTGTTATAGCAAAGTATATATCAATAACCTGTAAGTACTAACTGCAATTTAATATACAATGCCCATATTGTTATTTTAAATACTTTGAGCTGAGTCTATTGGGAAAAAAATCATTATATGTTACTGATGGCATTTGTTGGTAATTATTTTCCCCTGAATCACATCTTCAGTATTTTCAAAAATCAATAGTATTTCCTCTTTAAGCTGAAAAAAAAAAAAATTACATCGTTTTTGTTTAGTAATTGCTAAAAATCTAAGAGATTGATTTATAAACAGAAAAAAAGAAAAGGTTATAGAAAACAGTTTTTATTCATAATACAAACCTGGTCAAAAGCCTGTAATCTGACTGCTACTCTTCAAGCAAATTACTTGAAGCCAAGGAGATACAATTTTGCCTTTTAATTGCAATTTTAATTCAGAATTCAACTAATCAATTCACTAATTCCACTGACAAGAATTTAGGAGACAACTTGCCTTCCATACATCAGCCTGGGTAGACAAGCCAGGAACTGACATGGGAAATTATTTATACGCTTGCATCTACAAGTTCAAAGCATGTGGCAGAGGTAGTGAGCACAGCATTGATTAAAGCTCCCAGGGAAAAAATGAAATTAAATGCATACCCTCAAACACCTCCATTCCTTTAAAGCAGCTCTCTAATAAATACATGGCACATATCAGTTGCAAACAGGCTGAACGGGAGCTGGAGATCGCTATCTTTGGGTGACTCAGTACCTGAAAATTAACGGCGACTGTTAATTTTGCAATTTGGAACCCGGCAGAAGGCAGCGTGTCTTTCAAACCGAGGCGCTGCTGAGGTGTCAAAGGGCACAGATGAGGTCGAGTCTCGCAGTTCTGCAGCTCCAAGCCCGTGTCCCACGGAGCTGGGGACCAGGGAGAGGCGAGTCTGGAGAGCCAGGTCCTTCAAGGCCACGAGCGGCACAGGCTGAGCTTTAATCGGCTGGGTTTGTGGGCAGCACAGCCACGATTCCTTCAGGTCCTCGTCGCTGCATATACAGCACAGATGTGAGCACGCCAAGATATCAATTTAGGAACGTTTTAGGCCCAACAAGTGCCAAAATTGTTGGTTTTTTCTCCAAGTCTCTATTGGAAGCTCTAGATTTTTGACTGGACAAGGGCTGCAACCTTCTCTGAAGGACAAGTTCCAGTTTCTGGGAATAAGGCCTTCACAACTGAGGGTCCAGGACGGTCACATCACACTGATCCCAGGCAGACTAGAATTCATATGAACTGGGAAAGAGAGTAAGGCATTCTGCCACAGCAAATGTCCTCTTTAGAGGGCAAAATATAAAATACAATAAAGCTTCATAGCATTTAGGAAATATATTTTTTTTTCTTTACCTCTTTTTTGTCCTCTCTACTATGTTTCCTTAGCAGCAAAGGAAAAAAAATGGAATTTTTTGCAGGTTGTTTTAGACAACAAGAAAAATTGGCAACTTAAAACTGTCATGATTTTCCTCCCTCTTAGTAATTTCTAAATAGTAAATCATGATCCTGTTATTTAACTCTATTAAGTCTTCTAAATCTAACAGAAATGTAACTGTAGCACATCACTTTATTTGTTCCCATCTACGAATAAAATCTGTACTCTGTATATGAACACAGATCACCTGGGTTTTATGGATACATAATACACTTAAGAAATATATATAATAACAGAGCCTTAAATAGATAATAGGTATTTTCAGTGCATTTCATTCAGATATCTGAATTGCCAGTATGTAAAACAAATATTAAGAATAATGTCAAGAGCAGAGGTTGTGAAGAATTCTGCAAAGATGGACTGTGTCTGGTTTGCAAACTTAAACTGCAAATGAAACAGCAGAGAAGGGTACAGCATATCACACCTGCTAATGACAAAACTAGAAGAAATAATTTGTGCTTCTCCAGGCTTTCCATGAACAGAACCACTTCAGATGGAGGTTTTCTGGCTCCACAACACCTTCTCCAATATTTCCCCCCACTTTCCCACTCAGAAGCCCTCGGTCCCAACTGGACTGTTTGAGGTTCTTCTATGTTTCAGTGTTGGACTTGAGGACAGTTTGAAGCAGAATATTTCCCAGTCCTGGCTCCTGCTGTCAGCAGATGAACAAGTTGAGAGAAAATGTTTTGAGGATTACAAAAATCAGAGAAAAAAATGTCCTTATGGGGTAACCTCAAAGGGTCAGGATGCCTGTGACTGTCCCTGCAACCTTCCAGTCACACACCTGCAGAAGTTTTGCCAGCAGCTACTGGGACCAGTTCTGTTCTCTACAGAAAAAGTGCAAAACCCCTCAAAACAAAAAGATCCATCACAGGAGTGTAAAACATATGGTGTTTTACTGAACTCATACCAGCAAATTATCTCTTGAAAATTCATAAACTAAAGTCACGTCTCTGGTTAATGAGCTACTAGAAAAGGAAAAATAAACCAAGACACTTACATAAATGTAGCTTAATTTTAGGGAATTTGTCTAATTAAGAAATAATTAGTTATGACCTGAGTAAACCAGGATAAATACAGAGAGATTTTAACATTTACATGCTAACAAAATCGTGCCAGAGTAAAACTTCCATAATATTAAGTCTCTTCATGCGGTGTTCTCTAAATAATTATAACTTTAGTTCCCTCAGCCTCTCTCACCAATTTGCTCTTATGCAGTGAAATAGATCTAAAGAAAGAAAAATGTGAACACGGAAGAATCACCTGTTTCCATGAATGTTTCCATTACAAACAACTAATAAAGGAAAAAAGGGGAATTCTTACTGCTCTACTTGCAGTGTGCAGTGCTGCAAACTTACATTTTTATGAGTTTCATCACAGTTAGTGGTTTTTGTGAACTTCCACCTATTGAGTCCAGTCCTATTTTCATTTTAAATAATTAAATATATAACTGCCAAAAAGAATTCCAGATGTTGTGGATCAAAAAATCCCTCCCAGAAGCCAGGTTTAAAGATATCCTTAAGGTTTATGGTATCATACATTTGTGTTTGTGCACTGACATGTATTTTGGACATATTTGGAGGCATTTAATCAAAGTCTAGCAAAAAAGCAGCCTGACCACACGCATGTGTAACAGAGTAATGTGCAGCTGTATTTTCTTTAGTGGACTGGTCTCTAAGTTAATCTCTTACTGCTTTCTGGGTAAATGTATCAGTCAGAACTACATTAAAAAACAATTTTATTTCTTATAAACACCTGTTCAGCTGTGGTGCCACAGGAAAATGGATTCTCTTTCTGCTCCTGCAGGATTTGTGAGCTCAGTTCCAGCTGCAGGGCCCAGAGGTGCTGTAGCTGCCCCCAAGGCACAGAGCTCCAGTTAATTCTCAGCACTGTGGTAACAGAGAGACAGCTGATTTCTTCTGGGGGGTGGGAGAGACAGCCCGCAAAGGGTTCTAATTTCCTTTCCACAGATCAAAATATAAAATGTTACTGTCACCCACACACAGGTGGTCACCTGCCTCACCCGTGGGCTGGGCTACGGATGACTCTCTGCAGTGGACTTAAAATACAGCAGTTAAAAACTTTGAAGGCCACCTGGCCTTCAGGTGGATCCTGGACTCCAACCTTCTGTCTTTATTTTTAATTTCTTCTTACAGCGCACTGCAATTTTTGTATCACTTCAATAATGGAGACACCACGGTCCACAATGTTGTTTTTCCTCAAAGTCTCTTACAGACATGTTAAAAATACATAAGTGAACAGGCCGTGTTAGGGGTCCTATGAAACTGTTGCATTATATAAGGACTCCTAAAGCTTGGCAAAAACAATAACAGACACCAAAAAATTGGATTTTCCAGATAACTTCACATTCAACTGGGCAATGATATTTAAATTTTATCTCTAGTAGCCTAATTCCCTCTAATGATGTCACAGTAACTCAGTCCACAAACCGAATGCTTGAAGCATCCCTATTTCTTAATTTTATACAAATTCTTTTCACACATTTTGCAAAAATGTCACACTAATTAAAATTTACCTCTGCATTAAAATTAAAAACCTGTTCAGTGTTTTGGCCCCAAACGCATGCAGATACAGCTTTAAAATTATGGCCCATTATCCTACAATAACTTTAAAGAGATCAAGCATTAAAGTCCCAGTTCTGAAGCCACAGAACTAATTACTGTGTCAGGTGTTCTGTGGTACAGCTCACTTTTGAGCAGACCACAATTCCGGAGCTGACAGAACTAAGTATTTGAGTTACCTTAATAAACTAAATGCTAGGAATTCCCAGATAATCATACACTTTTTCAATTAATATCCATAAGTTACTGAAGGAGATACACAGACTAAAAGGCATTAACATGGAAACAAAGTTCAATTTTCCACTGAAATTTTCTTAGCATCAGATATTTACAACCTGGGCTATTTCACAAAAATTGCAGAGACGGCAGAGCCCTGCGAAGTCAAAGGTTTCCAGAACACAGGCTTCTAAAGAGATTTATGCATGGACACAGCTGATTAGAATGGATAAAGCAGCACAGCTTTTGCAAAGGCAGTGGAAAGGTTCTACACAATAACCAAACAAATTTATGCTCAGATGATGGCTGTGTGTTCCCCTCACAACATTATTTATAAAGAGCAGAAAACAGGTTAGTGTCTGAACAAGGAAAGGCAGAGAGTGTAAGAAAAGTGGAAGTGAATGACATAAAATATCGAGAAGGACAAGGAGAATAAAATGTTGTGAAATGAAGCTAAAAGTGCAAGGGAAAAAGATGCAAGGAGGTGGAAAATGAAAAGAAGATGCAGGAAAGGATAAAACAAGTAATATGGTTTTCTTCAGGTACATAAAGAACAAGAGGTCAGAAAGGAGGCAGAAGCTCCTCCAGCTGCAGACAGGGAATTATTGACAAAAATACAATGAATTCATTGCTTCAGTTCTTAAAAAAAAATAAAAAATAAAAAGAAATAATAAACTTATTACAGACCACACCTGTCTTGTTTAGAAACAGAAGCTGTAGATAGTCGTGGACCCACATGTCCAGGATCAGGACTTAAACACAGAAATCAAGGTCTTTCTGGTAATTAGAACATTAAGATTCTGAATTTTTAATAAATATCTAAATAAGACAGAATTCTTTCTGTGTTGTGAGGAGCAAGAGATATGGAGGTTTGAGCAGCCAAACCTCAAAAATGTCTGTATTATATTCTGAATGTTACTGATGGATGACAAAAAGCTTATTATTAAATTAGCAAGTAAGGCCAGACCTTCAAAACTTCGTCTTGAGCCACAGCACAGGTACTCTGTGTTTGAATTCCCACTGCAACATTTCTGCACTCTCCAGCAAGAGATCAACACTCCCAGAACTTGTGCACTTTTCCAGAAAAGCAAACCAACAAAAATTTGCACCTAATAAGAGATCCAAAAAGATCCTCCTTGCCAGTCATAAAGACAAGATTAAGAGTTTCTGTTTAACCTCTGGTTGGTTGTGTGTCAGGCTGGTTCAAGAAAGGTTTAGGAGCAGATAAAGGTTTCCCACCCAAGTTGTTTGACTCACACCAACCAGAAAAAGAGAGGTTCCTATCTTTCCCCTGAACTCCTAAGATTCCTTCCTTCCCTGCAGGAAGACACAAGTTCTGAGGAAAGGGCAAAGTGTCCTCCTGGATATTGTTATTGCACCCAGAGCAGTGAGGCCTCAGCGAGATATTTTGAGGGTTATTACAACACAGACAGGGAAAAGAAACAAACAAACCCATCACACTAAACAGCAAAGAAACGTCATGATGACTTTTAAATGCCTTAAAATGCAATTAATATATAATAACAAAAGTGATTTCATAGACAATTAACATAATATGACAAAAAATGTTATTAGTCTCTTTGTGTTTTACTGAACACATCATTGTTCTTTCCCGGAGTGTTCTATTAGAAAATAATTTAAAAAAAAAAAAAAAAAATAGACAAAAACCCTACAAAACTCAACAACCATGCTAACAAATTTTATGTCATTTTTTACTCTCTCAATAAACTCACATTTTTCCATAAACCCTACTGCTCTGCATTTCCACTCTCCCACTCCTCAATAAGAAAATATTTATTTTTCCTGGTGTTTGGAGCGTGTGTGTTATTTTTAGGATGGAAATCCAAGCCCACTGCCTTGAAAATCATAAGTTATAAACAAAGCTCTGTTGATTTCTCCCTTTTACAAAATTTCTCTCTATTCCTGCTACAAATGACACGAGAGTGCTTTTGAACAGCAGGGATGGCAAAGCCATGCGAGCAGTCAGAGCTCAGAATAAAGCAAATGCCCTCCAACAAAACCAACTGTTGACTTTTGCAGGCTTTCCCCAGAAATAAAATGAGGATGTTACTGCCTTCTGAAAGGAATCACAGTACCCTGCTGATATCTCATAACATTAGGATGTATTGATTTACATACAGTATTTATCGAACAGGCTATTTCCAGTAAAAATGAACAAGCTATGCTAAATTAGAGAGTTTATATAGAATATTTTGTGCCCGCGAGACAAAATAGGAGGATATACATAACAATAACAATGAATTTTAGCTTTACTTCCTGTCAGATTTTCTCTTTATCCCATAAACCAACCTTGGGAGAGAAATATTTCCAGTAGCTGGAAATGCCATTTATATCCCATCTACACAAGCAATTATTTAAATCACAGTTTTAAGAAATGTGACTCCACTTCAAATTTATATGCTCAAATATTTGATTTATGCCCACAGTTATGGTGATCACCTTGGCTTTGACCTTGGTAAACAATCAGTGCCAGGAAGTTCCCCACGAATTCGGGAGTCTGCCCGTATGGATCTCATGGAAGGATCCAGGCCTTTGCTTCTGCTCCGTTTGTTTCTGCCTTCAGGTTTTTCGTTTTGAAAAGTCCTCTCTCAATTTACCTGGTGCCCCAACATGTGAGCACATTAATGAATATATTTGTAAACTTAGCAAAATAAAGAAAAAACACCATCCATCTCCTGCGCTCCCTACATATAACATGCAACACAAGCTGCAGAGATCTTCTTCACCGCCAGAATTTTCAGCTGTATTTCAGTTGATCTGACAGCAGCACGTGCACATAAATAATTTTCTATCTGAATAATAATTATAGTTTATACGCCCACAAGAACTCTTTTTTTTTTTTCCAGTAAAATTTTCTTTCATTTTCTGTTGCTAAAGAGTCGGGATTCTTCCCTGAAACTTTGAACTCTGCTGTTACTCTCTGATTTTTCATTGTAACAGATGCAATTTGAAATCAGCAGTATTTTAACAGGCTGGCCCTGTGTATTAATGATTCTTTAATTAAATCAAGCACATTTTACTGAAATTTACATCTCTACAAGACCAAACCCTTCCTACCATGAAAGGTTGAGCGCCTTCTCACTTTGGGGGTATTAGTAAGACATGGCTGGAGTCTGACATTCCCCATCAACTGTTTTCAGCTCAAAACAGATCAGATCAGTTACACTCCAGACAAATCTGCCAGTGCACATAACCAGGATTAAAATACATTTTAGACCAGTCTTGAATTTAGAAGAAAACCCATGATTTTCCTTGTGAAAGAGCAGCAGTTTTCTGTGTGCTGTCCATAGATCTCCAGCCAGCATCAGCAGAGATTCAGTACCAGGGGATGATAAATCATTCTAAAAAAGGATGTGGCTGCACTAAAATGGACTTACGCAGACGACAAATTCCTTCTCCTGCACACGATAAATTACAGCCATTCACTTCCAGGGTTTTGCTACAGTAAAACTTTTCTTATCTGCAAAAATGCATTAAAGTACTTACAAATCTTTCCCACAAAACATCCCTCAGCACCTGACCAAACTGGTTTTCCTCATCACTGTGAAGCATTTCCATTGTTTGCTTCCTATTAAACAGGGAAATTGAGCCCATCAGGGCTGCAGCCTTGCCCTCAACATTTACTCCATCACACGTGCCTAAATTGAGGCAGTTCTCACCAGAGAGCTGATGATGGGTCTGAAATCTTTACCTTCCTCTCAGCCTACCTGCTAGCCAACATATAGAAACAATTCTTCATAGAACCACACACTCCCGGTTTGCTTTTCAGTCCTGTTAACGTAAGTTTTCTAAATATCTCAGTCTGTCACTATCAGTTGCAAGGCATCCTTTCACAGAAGTGTGATCTGTCATTATAAAAAAAGCTGAGGGCTGATTTCACACCTCTGCTTGTTAAGTATTTTTTAAAGCAAATAAAACTCTCTACTTAAAAAATAATTAAAACCAGCTCTTCATTAGCAGTTCAAATTGTCTAGGTAAATTTGGTCACAGCTCTAATTTGCACACAGTTTTCTCAAGCTGCTTCATTTCATGCTTGCAGAGGATCATTTTCTGATTATTTCCCTTCCACACACATTTGTTGCCTACCAGCGATGGCAACACCCTTTAAAAGCTTGAGTCCCAGTTGGAGCTCCCAAATGGCACCTTGCCACTGATGCTTTAGAGGCTGCAGGACTGGATTTCACAGCTGCAGGAATTCCATGGGAAACGAGCTTCTGCAACTGGAGGCTTTGTCCCATACCCAAGGAATGCTGAACCCCAAATCTCATGCATGAACAGTAAAAAAAAAAATGGAATATTGTTGCCAATTCTTCTGCACCTAACTTGGAGCAGAGAACAGAACACTGTTCTTGTAACTTAGAAACTTTTTGTCATCTTTTCTGTGGCAATCAACCTCTGCAACTCTTCCTACTTTTTCTTGCATTCTGCCTGCAAATACATTATCCAGGTAAATGTGAGGTTTTGAAAATGAGCCCAGGGGTTTTTAAATAACAGATTACCCTATAATCGCTGGTTTTCAGACTTCTATTTATTTCGGTGCTCTATTTGACCCTTTGTTTCCCAATTCACTGGGATTTTATCAACACTGAGCACAAGTAGCCTTCCAGCTTCACTGGAATCCTTTTGCTCTGTTATCGCAGCTCTTGAAGCACCTGACTTTCTTTGCTCAAGGAAAGAACTGAAAAGTCACTAATATTTCTGCTCTGCTGGAATCTGAAAAGACTATAGGTCTGAAGTGGACTCTGAATTGCATAAATTACTGGCAGGTTTTGGATAGTGTGCACCTCACTGATTTGGGCTAGAAAATCCATCTTAAATCTCCCCACCCAGCTCCTTCATCTGTTTCTCCACATCTGCACTTTCCAATAGCAAATAAAGAAACCATTTCCCTTTGTCTGAAATTTCTGACTTAGTATGATTTATTCAAATCTCAAGATAAAACCAAATATGCTTGAGAGCGTATTTGCACAACGCAACAACTTTTGCTCGCTCTAAATAGGGGCTCTAGGCTGCCTCTTATCTCACCAGCCCAGAAGCAATTCCATAACGTGCCCAGAGCCTGCTTAAGCCCCCTCTTCAGAGCATCGTTTAGCAGCTTTGTCAACAAGCTCCAGCAAGCCCCACAGTGAAACCATTCCATGTAAATCCATCGGGGTACTCTGACCTGCAGAATTCCCATCAGGATGCTCTTCAACAAACCTCTTTAGAAGGAAAAAGGAGTTACTACACAATTTTCTAAACCAGTCTGTCTTTGCTGGGCGTTAACATCATCCCTGAATCCTCCTGCTCTCCTTCACAAGCAGCTTTCACTTAAAACTGAAGCTGACTGACATTCCCTGGCCTTTAAGAACACAGCCACAGTTTCATAAGAAATAAGCTCGTAAACACAGTGGATAAATAAGTTTATTTCAGAGGGTGAAGGTGGTGTCATTAATATGAGCTGCTTACATTCCTCTTGCCAGCTTCAGTTCCTTTGCTAAAAACCAAATTTTAAACTCATCTGAAAACACAATTTCCACATAAATGGGCTGCACCAAAAAGACTGGCAGGCCCTGACCTTCAGACAAATATTTTCACTCTATTTTAAAATATTTTCTAACTTTCATTAGAAATAAAATACTTAAAAACAAACCATATAAAGAGAGGATTAAATCAAAAAATAAACAAAGTTGTCTGTATAAAGTTTAATACTTTCTAATTCAATCATGTTCTCTTGCTATGAATCCAGAGAAGAACTCCTACAAGTTTTTCAGTATTCCTCCAGGAGAAAGAGGGCAGCAAAACGCAGATTTTCAAATGTTCAGTGAAAAAAGAAAAAGAATTTTTAAACAGATTATATTCTTTGTTAATTTAAAGCATTCTTTGGTGGCAAAATCTGAAAAGTTCTATGAAATACTGTGATCACCAAAGCTCTGTTTTGTGCCCTATTAACAATATTCAGTTCTTACCCCTTGAGTACATACGCACTAAGTGCAGGAAATAAACCAGTGCTCAGGCAGAGCATCCACGGGTGTAGCTGAAAAATTCAGATTTTATCTTTTCACCCTTACCCCACCTCTAACTGCACACTTGATAGTCTGATGGTTTGCAAAGAATTTGTATTTCTTCACAATGATCTCTTCTTTACTTGTTTGCCTTTTGTTTTGATTTTTTTTTTTCCCAGAACAACAATGCTGGGCAGGGGGAAGCTCAAACAAAACCGGAAAATACTTTTTGGGAGAAATTCAAAGATATTTCAGGTTATTCACCTTTCACTGTACCAAGGAAATCAGGGAGAAAATCCTGTTGTCTTCCTGACACCGTGACACATCTTTATTGGAAAATAATGGGCTGGATTTGAGACAGAGTAATCAAGCTGAGGGTTCTCCTTCAGAACATTCCAATGCCATTTTTTGCTGCAGGATGGGGGTGAGCCGCTGAGCAGAGTGCTGGATAACAGCTCAGAAAGCACCGCAGCCGTACATTCACATTGCTCTGGATCACGTGCTGCACCACATTTCTTACGTATAACTTACACTGCTTCAACAAGCCTCCTCTAGGGAAATGGGTTGGTCTTAATTTAGGTGTGCCTTTTGCCAGATCAGATATGAGGGCCATTTGTGGTTTGCTGCATTAAGCTGAAAAGTCTACTATGATTTTCCAGGAGAAAAAATATTCAAAGTTTATACTCAACACAGTAAGGTGGAAAGCCACTGATAAAATAAGAAACAGCTGGCAAATGAAGACAAGGAACAGTGTTAAAAAGAGAAACTGCAATGTTTTTCTTGCAAGAAGGACGTCAGCAACTCCCTTAAATCCTGTGCGAGTGCTTAACACACATTTCACTGCAGACCCAGATACGAAGTAGATGTTTAAGTGTTGAAAACCAGCATATGGTAAATTTTAGCAGTGCTGTTTGAGCAGTAGGATCCATCATCAAACTGAGAAACTCTCCCAGAGCAGGAGGGAAACAGCACTGCAGGTACAAGTGTTGATTATGACGCTGCAGAACACGAAACTGAGGGGTCAGGGCTGGCAGCCAGGACTGTCCCCAGAGCCCGTGTCCCACGGGCCCGGGCGCTGTGCCGGAGGGTGGGAGAGGATCCCTGTGCTGGGACACAAGAGGCACCACGCACCGAGCACGGAGCACTTGGAACTCTGCTGCTCCTGTGGACCAAAGCGGCCAGGGACAAGTTCTGTCAGTGAACACTCCCAGAGCTGGATGGAAAACATGAATTGACAGATCTTCTGTTTATTTGATGCATTTTGGAACATTATGGAGCAGTTATTTTGCAGATTTCAGAGATCATTTGTTGGGTATTCAATGGAGAGAAACATTTTTATTGGCAAGGAAAGGAAGCTTTAGTGAGATCTTTGTATGTGATGTACATTTCTTATTTAACATTTTCATATTATCAGAATCTTCTTTATCTCTATTAAAGACACCCATTAGTAAAACTGGAGTTCAACAGTACTTTCCATTGACCATTTGACAACAAAAATGTATAGTTCTGTAGTACTGCAGTGACATCTTCCCCAAAAGATCTTCCTTTGTCCAAACAAAATTTTGTATTCAGAAATCAAATGTATACACAATGTTCAGACAGCATTTCCACTGACAATAAATGACAGAAATTCCATGCAGAAAACAGAGAAATTTCAACTGCGTGAAAAACAAACACATTTACCATTTCCAGTGGTTCTTTTTGAAACTTTATAGGACAGTAGCTGCAATTGAATCTTCAATTTAACGGCAGATCTTTCAGGAGCAAATACACATTCAGAAAATGCACACTATCAACACAGAGGCAGAGATGTTATTGCTCTGAGCACTCACCTCATAATTGGCAATTGCTTCTCGATCCAGGGTTCGGGTCACAGAGACGTCCCCATTCATCTCATTGATTCTAAAAATTCCTTTTGGGTCTTGATCTACTCCCTTTCCAGAGAGCCGGAACTTTACTCCCTCTGTCCCTTCGCTTCTGATGACCTGCATGGCAGGAAACAAGTGATAGGCCACGTTGTAAAATCTTTTAAACTCATCCTAAAGCCACATAAGTCATTTCAGTCTTTTAACTAATGCTGAGCTATGTTCCCTGCCAATAAAATGTAACTATAAAATATGATTTCAATCATCCAGAAGACACTGTGCAATTTTTGTGCTAAACCCTGGAAAAGCTACTCATGTTCTTGGCCAGTTCCTATCTTATCTTTAGTGTCTTCAATTTCACTACTTAAGGTTTCTGTTATTCCATCACTGAATTCACTCTGTGTCTAGAATTTGACATTTCATTTACTGCTATTTCTTCTTTTTAGTTAAATTGATAGAACTGCTACAAACTTACAAAAAAAAAATATATATAGTCTATTGATTGCCGAGAAGCACTCTTATTTCACAACAACCCTTGCCATACCAGAGAGCCATCACACAATATTTTATTAGTCATTGTGGAGTCATGAGACACCACTTCAGGTTGGGGTTTTTTTTCCCCGATTCCCTTTCAAACTCTTCCTTTCCCAGGAATTTAAATCAATGGAAAAAACTCTGCATGAAAATATCGGAGTATCCTGCCCAGAATACTCCTGAGCCACGCATCTGGAATTAGTCCACTTTGCAAATTTTTGTTTATGTATGGACACACACCCATGAGTGTATGGCAACTCCTTGTTACTACCACCTTATTTTCCCATGAGAACAAAATCCCTAAAAATCTGATTTCAAGGCAGCCTCACATTAGCAACAGTAATATTTAGAAACCTGCAGAGCCACACAATGTTAGTTATAAGCTACACACTTTGCAAATGTGTATTTGTACACCAGAATCTGAGGGATTATAAATTAATCTTGCCCTTTAAGGCTGACAATCTTGCCAAGCCATTTTTTCCCTCTGCTGTTCTTCGTTCTTTTGTTTCTAGCAATTTCATATTGCTGATTTCTGCAGAAACATTAAGGCAAAAATTCATATGCTGCTCTGAATTACAGCTCAGGAAGAGGAAGGGAGAAAGTGGCCTTAGAAATCTGGACCTTCTCCAATTTTGAGATAATAAATATGCAGGGTGCTTAACAATGTCCCTGAGGAAATAAATGTTTGCTGCCCTATTGCTGTGGGCTGAGAAATGCTGGTTTGCAGATTACTGGGCAGTGAGATTTTGACTTAACTCCATAATCATTATTCCTTTATTTTAATTGAGAAGAAATTGCCACGAGTTATGAAATAGGAAATCAGCATTTTCAGAGATAAAGTTTCGCCTCACAAACCCTTTGGGGAGGGGAGACATTTCAAAGTAAAAACCTGTTTCACCTCTTTTTTTCTCCCTCCTTCCAACACTCAGAAACCCTAATGGATGAAGTTTCCTTCCTGTGTATTTTTGAGCAAGTCATGCCAAAACACAGAGGCAGACAACACTACAGGAGACAAAAGGGCAAAGTCACTTTGGTGATGAAGCTGAAACTTAATGGCTCCTAGTGAAAAGTTACCTGCTGTTTAGGTCATTTTTTGACCAGTTTCTGGTATTTTACGTCAAACCTAAAAATACATGTTTTTCTTAACACAAAGCTATGCTTGAGATTTTGCAATGTCTTGACCATTGCTCAGTTTTGTAGGGAAAAGAAGAATTGATCCTTTTCTGCCCTGAAGTCCGAGACTTATTATGAGGCAAGTGCACCTTTCCATATCAGAGCAGTGGTTTGAAATCAGCCCCAGGCCAGCACAAAAATTTAACTCAGAGATGTTTATACCAGTCATTTCCACCAGAGCCTTCAAACGTTACCTAACTGTTTATGACAAGTTTAAGACATAGTATAAACACAATGCCCCTGTTGTAACACTCCACAATAAGAAGGAAAAACAAATATTGGGCTCTGAGAGGGAATTTGTAAAAAAACGAAAAAAAAAAAAAAACAGATAATCATATAGAGATTTTTCTCCACAGTAGATAGAAAAGCAAGAATGTAATAATAATAGTAATAATAATAATAACAACAACAGTGGTCCCTGCAAACCCAGCTGGTGGGAAAATTTCTTCTCAACTCCAAATCTGGCACAGATCTTCACCTTGAATTTGACTGTGAGACATCCCAATGTGGTGCCCAAAAGATTTGTGCTTCTTGGAGCTGACATCCCATATCTCATCCTCATTCCAGCTGCAAACCCTTCTTCAGCATCTAATGTATGGCAGGAACAGAGTTACCAGAGAGCAGAGCCTTTGAAAATGACTGGATGAGCTCACTCAGCTTTTTGAAGACTTCAGGGAGCCGTCACACTCACGTTGCCACCCTTTGCAGACCTTTTTCTTTCATCGATTTACCTGTCCGTGCCTCGAGGTATGGCACAGCACCTCCAGCCTGATATTGTGACACAGAGCCCCGCACTGAGCTGCTCGGGGCACCACGGCAGCGTTTGCCCGAGAACCGTGGGCAGCTCACAAAAAGTCATTTTCAGAAGGTTCGTTAAAACGCTTAATTAGCCACAAGAGGGAGCCGCAAACTCCCAGGAATGTCAGGGAGAACATTAACATCTCCTAATTAAGATGCTTATATAATGGCTGCATAGTTCAAAGAAAGTGCATTTCCCAGTTCACACGGAGCTCAGTACAATGAAAAGTTTAATAAAAGTCAGGCTTAATTTGCCATATGGTTTGGTGCTTCAGCAAGAGCAAGGAAGAAAACAGGAGGATTGTCTGACAAATCCTCTGGCAAGGCTGAGATTCTGAGCCCTGCCATAAACACAGCACTGTTCACAGGAAAATTTCCTCGCTCACAATGCATTTGCAGAACAATGTTTTCCCAATATCCTGGCAGAGATAAAACAAGGCCAAATTATTTCTGCTGGCATGCTTACTTTGGGATTTCGTTTTTACTTTTCTAAAGTACGTAAATGAAATCCCACAGTCACTACTACCTGAAGCCCAGACAGACAGTTATTTCCATAATTTTTTCGCAGCTTCAGGATCTTCAGTGCAGGTTCTAATACTGAAAATGTCTGCACCATATGGCAGCGGCCACGTGTTGCATATAAAGGCTCTGCATTCTTAGGAAATGGTTGTTAAGGCAGCACAAGACCCCACCACCCTCCCACCAGGAATATGGAGAAGACAGGAACTCTATCTGGCATCTCAATTTCTACCTATTCCATTTTGCCTTGTTCTGATGCCACAGTTCAGAGGGGACTTTCTGTGGGCAGATGCTCAGAATAGAC
This sequence comes from Mystacornis crossleyi, assembly GCA_013400655.1. Lineage (NCBI taxonomy): Eukaryota > Metazoa > Chordata > Aves > Passeriformes > Timaliidae > Mystacornis > Mystacornis crossleyi. The sequence goes on along the minus strand of VYZQ01040442.1, from coordinate 122,182 downwards.
ACCAACTGAGCATCCCACACTAACATGGACTCTTGAAGGCCATTCCCTCCCCCAGGACCCACGCAGAGCACTGGATGGAGACTCCGACATCGCTCACTTTCCCATCTCGAGGGTACTTCAGAGAATAATTGGGAATTGAAGTGATCCATCCCAAGACAGCACCCACGACAGCCTAGCAAAAGGCAGAGGCTCTGCAATCCTGCTCGACTGAAAGACAGTTCCAAGCAAACAGAGCATCACGTAGCTGACAGGAGCTGCTTTCTGCTGAACCATGGCCAAAACGTATTTCCCCAGTGCTATTTTTCAGCTGACATTATGTATCCCTCGCAGCTAAACTCATTTCAGCAATGTGATCCCCCTGTTGTTACGGGTTTATCGCAAAAGTAAATCAGAGTGTTCTCAAGAGAAGAAGAGAAATAGAAGTACAAAAACCCCTCACCGCCCCGAGAGAGAGAATTCACAGTTCTGCAGGGCCAGCAAATCTGTCCTAAACAGCACTATGCTCAGTTATCGGTTTTATTTTTTAAGAAGTGTTTGCCTCAACCATTCCCATAATTTCTTAGTTCTTGATGCCAGGTGAATTATAGATGCATCATAATAGTTTCACTTTTTAATAAAGAAACTAATCCCACTCCCAGACAGGAATATTTCATTCATACCCCAGTTCTTTTCATTTCAGAGCTCTACGGCGTCTCGAGGGGTTTTTATTTTTTTTTTTGGTAAGGTTTTTTGGTTTGGGTGTTTCCTGCTCCCCTCCCCCAGCCTCTTAGGAAGCAAATTTATTCATGGAATATTTAAAGGTGAACTATTTTTTTCCTCTAATCACTGTGCTCCACAAGAACAAAACAATGGTTTAGGGCCATTGTTTATGTATTGTATAAATAAACAGACACTTCCTGTCCTGCCATACTGAAAATTACTCTTTACAGTCAGAGGCTCCATCTGCTCCACACTGACTCAAATACTCTTTCAACCAAAACAAATGCAAAATATTCCCATCTTTATTCAAAAGTATTAACCAACAGAAACTGTTTCATTACTGTAAGCTAAGCATACAAAACCTGTGGCTAGAAAGGAGTTTATATGATTTGCTGAGTTTAATAATTTATTATGCAAAATTAATACCTCTAGCTTCTTTAATGAAATATTAGATAAACTGGCTGAGCATGGGAGCCAAACTGTGCTCTTTGACAAAGGCAGATGTTGGCCAAACCCGACCTTGGCTTTCCCTCTGATAAGAACTTTCTGCAGATTCACTCCATGTACAGGTGACAGGCAAGAAAACCCCAGGGATTCACTCTCCTAATGGCAACAGGAATTATAAAGCTTCACTAAGGGTCTGTGTCCTTTATTCCTGACAATTAGGGATAAGCCCAGCACAGGAGACCTTTCAGGTACCACTTTCTCTTGCTCACATAAAGGGTTATTAGTTCCACTCCATTATCGGTCAAAGCACACCTGGGCAAATGCCCTTTCAGGATGTTGTCCACAACATCCAAAACAAGTTAATGGAGACAAGAATGAACAATATTCACAAAATTCGAGTAAACAGTAAAACTTCAGAACTTAGAGGTGTTTATGGGAAACAACCACACCGGCACTATCACGGTCCTAAATTTCAAACCATTTCCAGACCAGGTTTCAGTCTCCAGTCTATGTGAGAGGCAAGGTTTTCAAAGCTGTGTCCATCTCCATGAGTTTTCCTGCAAAGCTGAAACCAGCCAGTCAATCACTCCCTGAAACCCTGATATCTGTGCTTGCAAGTGGAAGGGCACTCCAGAATGCACGGGCACGGGACGGAAAGGGAAATGTCACCAGCAGTGGGAATATACGACAGACCCAAGCTCTGTGACGGCCGAGGCAAGGGAACACAATGCTGAGGGGAAGAGTTGGGTTCTGGGGGAAGCAGAGCTGGGAAAAACTGCATTTAGTACCCCAGACATTCCTCCCGTGCCATCAGCTCCAAACCTTTTGCTTGATGTTGTTGACAGTCCAAATAACAATGCACATATACAGATCTCCCAGGAAAAGAAAATGTATGTTGACAACAGAATGGGTTTAACCCAGCAAAAAAAGCCATAATTCAGTTATTTTAAACTTTAAGGAGCTATTTTATATTTCAGGTCCTGGGTGAAACACAGTGCTACAAAGTATCTGAATTTTGCACTGCTTCTCAATCAAAGAGATTATGTAAAACTTTAAATACAAGGCAATTAATCCTTTAACAAAGTTTCCACTCTGTGAATTATTTGTTATGTATTCTTAATATAGTTATACACATTTAAACCTCAGTCGCACTGGGCAAAACCCTTATTACAAGAGTAACAATTACTTCTTAGTCACATTCTTTTGCCCTGGTTCTCTTAAGACTCCTATGAATTACAGAAAAAAAAAAGGAACACAATTGTTGTATTATTGCAATAGTGCATCTGTAAACTGAAGTGTTTTAATATCTGTATAAAAGTTCTGAAATGTTCAGTACTGGGTGTACTAACACCTTGAACATGGAAACTTTTATGCCAACTTTCAGAGAAGGAACATGGAAATTAAAAAAATCAGGCATTGAAATTAAATGAATTATGAAAATGATAAAACATACCCTGATATTCTCTAGAGGGTCCTTTTTATAATTTTAACTTCGAGCTTTGTCATGCAAAACACTTCAGGAAGTGTCAGATTTAGGCACAACGTTGGGAGAATTAAAGCACACGGGTTTAGCACATTTCTGATGCACGTTTGCAAGGCTGATTGGGGGCTGCAAATGGTACCAATGCTCCTCGCCTGAGGCCATTCAGACAAAACTGTGAATGCTCTGATCAAGCACCACACGGAGGACTTCATGTCCATGAAGGAAATAGAACTTGCACTGCTCAGAAAGTGGGTGGAACACTGAAGGATCTTTTTGGACTGGGGCTCTACTTCCTGTGAGAGGTACTATACCAACTATTATTTTGTTACATCAGTGCAAACACAATGTTTTACTAAGTAGAAACAACTGCAAATCTGAAATTTGACAAGGTTCATATATTCCACAGGCAAATATTTCAACAAAATATCTCAGCGTATAAAAATGACACAATATATTAAAAACCAGTGAAGTTGTTTCACCACCAGGGCTCCATTTTCCAGGTCTTTTTAGAATAATCAAAACAAATAAGATATTTGATATTCAACTAAAAAATATCTTCTCAACATAATGGCTTTTTATCATAATTACGCATAAATGTTTACAAATTTCAGATCAGCTTTGTAGTGGGATGCACAGGTGTTCAAGTGAAACAAAATGAATTTATGCATGTGGGAGCCCTGGGCACTGGTGGATCCCTTTAGCCCCAGCTTCATTATCGTAGTTGCACACAGATGCAAGAATTCCCCCTGAAGATCCCTTTCCAGCAGTTGCAGGGATTTAAATTAGAGGGTTTAACCAATATAAATAACTAACAGTGAGCATTTGCTCAGAAATCGAAGCAAAGTAATTCAATAAACACATCAAGATGTGCATTAGCTTTTGTAGCAGGTAATTCCTCAGCTTCCTTTTACTCCTAATTTATAAAGTGCAAGAAGATTCATTACAAATAATTTTCCCTTTCCCTGTTCCTCGCCGTCTATTTCACAAATACATCTGCAGACTCAGGATTCTGTATACAGCAATACCACCCTAATGACAGCCCAAAATTCACAAACACAGGTTTTTGTGATCTCAAAGGGAAAGGACTTAGAAAAGTTCCTGGTCACAGAAGGCCCGGCTGTTTCACTGGTGGGTTTGGCCTTTCAGGAGCCATGGAATCACCACATTTTATTTGCTGCTGAAGTGGCTGACTTGCAAACCCTGTCACTTGAAGGAATTTGAGCACCACTCTCTGCTGAGTGACAGCCAGACAGAGCAGCCCCAAAGCTGCGGTCTGTTCGGAAAAGTCTGACTGTGATTGACAATATTAAAAGAAGAACTCAAAAGATCCCCTTAAAAACAAACAAACCAAGACATTATTATTATAGAGGAGTTTTTCTGAAAGATTTTCACAGATCTAAAAAGGCAGAAATTAAGAGGCAATATTGCCACATTTAATGGTTTGGAATTGCAGCAGTTCAGGACTCAGGACAGAGTACAAAACGTAATCACCACAGGCGTAGGTAAATCTGGGAGAAATGGGAGAAAAGAGGAGAACAGACCCAACTTACAGCACATCTCCCCAGATATTTCACAGTGCTATTTATTCTGAATTAGATCAAAGTCTTAATTTATTACTGAGGGCCTCTTGTGCAGCATCCAGACAAGCACAAGGCACTGATCTGGCCCTGGGCTGGGAGCACCAGGGCAGCATTTCAGCTGGAACAAGCTGCGGATGAGGTCTGGAGAAGTTTGCCCTGGGTTGTCTGGGGAATACAAAAACCTGGCTGCTTCCTCTCCCTGCAGCCACATTCACTGCCCCTGGGACTCAGCTACAAATGTTATCTTTAGATCCAAGCACGCAGCACAGAAAGAAATCAAGATCTGGATTAAGTGGGACCCTCCAGCTGGGCAGAGTAATTGGAATTGCAAAATAAGACACTGAAGTTGAAGAGACGACCTGAGGAACTGAATAGGAGTAGTAAAGTGAGAAAATGGAGCTGATGAGAATGATTCACCTAAAATGCTCTTGAAAATTAAGACTCAGTTGAAGCTGAAGAAATTTCTTGGAAGATTTTGACTAATTTTATTTTTGCTTTAGCTAGCGACCTGATGAGTCTTGAATGTGAAAATATTTTGCAATTAAAATGAACTTAGATAAGTTCCCTATCAAAAATATTTAATTTTTATAATTGAAGATATTAAAAAAGAAATATCATGATGAAGGTTATTTTTTCTAAATTTGGTTCAATTACATGAAGCCTGTCTAATACTTCTGGATACTTTAAGAACCTGCTTAGCACCCAATTCCCACTTGTAGCAAACAACCCACAGATCTAATTATAGATTTTCCTCAGTCACTAGTTCCCTAGGAAACAAATCCATGGCTCATGTCTTCTTCATGGAAGGTCACAGGAGGAAGATAAATATTTTTCTGTGTATAGAAACTTATCTAGAGGTCACAGGTCTGCATCTCAGCAGATGCTGGTGCTTCTGCTGAGGGCAGATGGCAGCTGTGTTTGACAGTTATCTGGGACATCTAAAACTTTTAAACATTTCAGTCTGATGAAGCACTGAATACTTCTCTTAGTACCAATGCTCCATGATACTTTATGCTGTAAATAAAGACTCTAATTTTGGTTCTCTAACCTCATTTCAATTTTTTTCAGTGGATCCACCCCACTTTTCATCTAAAACCATCAGCGGCCACTTCAAAACGGCTGTGAGGAGCTGCAACTTCTTAAAAATTATAGGTGGAAATGTAACTTAAAAGTTATGAATGGTAAATATAATTTGTGTTTTCTTCATATTGACCCTTAAATTATCAACGTCATCACAAACCTGATCAAAAATTTCACCTACATGCTTAGGGGGGGAAAAAATATAATTAATGTTACTCTACTTGTGATTTACTTCTAATTCATTTCTGGAAAAATAGACAAAATATAATTCATTGAAACTCAGATACATGTGAATACATAACCCCAACAGAGGTGAATTAGAGCGAATTCAAGAGTGGCAGAGGGATGATTTGTCATATTTCTCCTCCTCGTTTGTACCACAAAACCACCATTCATCTCTCTCCTGACCCATCCACAATGACAGCTTAAAAGATATAAAATTAGGGAACAATCCTACCCACATTCAGGGAAATATTCAGCCTGACTTCAGATCAAATAAAGGATTTGAGCTAAGCCAGAATGTTATTAATCTGTGAAAGGAAACCTAAACTGCCAGCACATCTCAACAGACATGCAGTGACTCCTGACAGCTGACCCACAAGCCCTACCCCAAGTCTTGACCCAATGTTTTATTCCACTTTTTCCATGCTGAAAACCATCCAGATCCAAGCCCTCCACTACCACCACTGCTTCCCTCCCTGATCACTGGATGGGTACATAAATGGATGTAAAAAATACTTCTCAGAAATATTTTTGGCTGCCTACTTTGTCCTGTTAAATTTACATTTCTTTTATTTAATTATTATTATTTTTGATTCCCTCCACCTTTCTTCCTTTCTTTCACCTTTGGCAGACATCACCACTTGTGTTGCCTTTGTTTCTGTAGCTCAAATGAAATGAATTCTCATCAGCTAGAGGTGAAAAAAATCCTCGCAGCTGAAATTACTGCCACTGGAGAGCATTTCAAATCTTTTAATGACGCCTACACCCATCCTGGTGTGTCTTTGCTGAGTGAGGGGTTTCACAGTTTATCACACAAAGTGAAAACATTCCTTGGAAAACCTTTTGTTAACAATTCCATAAGCGACTTTGTGTTCGGAGACTACTTTTAATGGTTTGAGTACTTCTAATCTGAAATAAAAACAGCCTATAGTGACTAAATGTTAGCATTAATGTCTTTTTTTAATCTAAAACCAGGCAATTTTAATAATATTATATTAATCTACTGTATTAGTAAAATTCCTAATCATACTAACATTGAAAAGAGATTTAAAAACCAACAAATGAAGTATCTACCAGAATGACACCTGCTTGGTTTTAGTAAAACCAAGTAATCATTTCTTAAAGTTGAATCACTACTGGAGTAGTCAGAAAAAAAAAAAAACAAAGGGTGGATTTCTGATCCTGAAATTTTCACTGCAGGTTTTGCCATTTATTCCACGGCAGTTTTATTTCTAACTTGCAATTTGAATATGAGCAGACTGTACCCTGAGATACAACATGATAAACATGCAGTAATTCCAGGGGTTTGGAGAGACCCAAAACCCAGAACGTCTGGTTTTTCCCAGGTACTTGACAAAAATCCAGGAGGTCTTTGGAGTGAACTTTTAAAACTACTGAGACATTTCTAAAATCTTGCAGATGGATCGAGTGTAATCAGAAATTGTTGGTAGGTACCACGAAGTCGGGGTGGTTCTTGTCACTGCTACACCCCAAGGATTTACTTTATGTATCCACTGTAAACACATCTTCCTCTGTTTGTGGCCTTTTTAAGGGCCTTCCTCCAATAAAATCTTAGACAATAAGAAAGTATTCTTGTTTACTCACATCAAGATAACTCCGTATACCTAATTCTGAGCTTGCAAAACTATTTAATTCAATTTTGCAACAACACCAATTACCCAAGCTGAATTTATGCAGAAAATAGTTGCTCTAGGTTAGTGTGATAATTCATGTAAATTTTATAATTTCCTTCCTCAAAAAACTGGAAGCTGAGCCATAAAATGTAACTACACAGAGCATCTACATTTTCTGACTCAGCAAGCCAAAAGTTGTCGCTGTTCCAAGTGAGGGTGGCTTTGTTTTAGTCTCATCTCCTACTGACACAGATATTTGTATCAATATTTCTGCATGAACATTTGCATTTGTGTGCAAAGATTGGCGTCTATACCTGGAGAAACAGTCTGATGTACGAGCATGCAAGCAGTAATGTGCTTGTTGAAGTTTTCAGTCAGTCTCCACCAGTCAACAAGAGAAAAACAGGGAAAAGGCAAATGCACATTGATCTGGGGGAATCCCTTCTGCAGCTCGTCCAGCTCAACCAGACTCACCCCCAAACCTCAGCACCCCTGGAACAAATGATTTACTGAGGAAACAAAGCACAAGGCTGTCCTAACATCGACCTCATCTCACCAGAACTCTACAGTGGGAAAAGTGGGAAAAGGCCAAATTTGGAACAGGAAATATATTAACTACCCTTTCTACATAGTGAGAACTCTCACTATGACAGTCCTTAGCAAACGTTATCTTAAGTGAACCGGTTGCCACTGATTTTCTCTGCTGGCAAACAAATGTCAACCTGATTTAATCTAGCTACTCGTTTAGAATAAAAACTCCATATAAAGCCAAAAATCTCCTACAGAAATAATCTGAAACATTGAGGGGATTACAAGGATATTGTAAAGACTTGCACAGCTGCTCGCTTTGAGCTCGAACAGATTATTTTAAGAGTATAAGTAAGATTTTCTGGTATCTCTGAGAATAAATAACAAATAATCCACAGAATGTTGAGTGATCAATTAAACCGTATTTAAAGTTTAAAGTAATCTCTTTTAAGAAGCCTTATTCCAGAATTCAGCCAAACCAGAGTCTTGTTGGCCATCATAAGAAAAAATGCCTTCAAGTCCGGCGACACAGATTCTTTGAAANCAGATTCTTTGAAATATTTTCCCAGTTTTCAAAGTGCATTGATAAATACAGATCTTTTCCTCACCTTTCACTAAGTAAGAAATAAAACTGCTGTGTAATAGTCAGTAATAGAAGCAATGATTCTCGCAATCAGCATTGCCCACTTTTGCAAAGGATTTCAATAAAATAAACTTAATTAAAACTAAAAACACAAATTTACTTAATGCTTCAGTAAGTGGCTTCTTTAAAGATTACACATGGCAACCTTTGGATGTTTCAACCAATAATTATTAAATATGAGCTTAAACTGTAAGTGTTATTTTAAATATGAAACATTCCCAAAGTCTAAAACGACTTTTACAAGAAGCTCTAGACTGAACTTATTCACATAACAATCTGTACTTCATTCTGTTTAAAAAATAACTTTGTAAGCTGCCTAAAAGTTGTTGCTCTTATCATACACATTGCCATTTAAGTAAATAAATAAATAAAATTTTAGAATGCAGCTTCAAAAACTTTCATCTTCGTCGCTTATCTCTGGTTTTATCCCATATGCAGCTGAGCTTTTCAGTGTTCTGTGAAACCCAGTCCATCAATGTCTAAGTTATGTCCTTTCATAACAAATATACCTGCAAAAAACTGTATTTCATGACATCTAAGACTACAGGAAAAAAATATTCCATATTGCAATCCATTAACAACTGTATTGTTAGGCTTCTGTCACCAACTACGAACAGCTAAAATATTAACATTCAAGAACACATATAATACGCAAAACCCACAAATTCTGTTCTTGAATGAACTGAATAAAATTTGCTTTCCAAAGGAATGAACCAGAGGGTAAATACACACAAGTTTCTATAATAAAAGGTTTGATTTTGCCCAATGGTGTCTTGAGGCCAAGAAAAAATTGTAGGCAATAGAAATAACTGATTTGGGGTTCTTTTTAAACACTGCATTTCATAAACTTGCAAGTTAATATCAGCCTCTGAATTTATTGTTTATCATTATTTAAATCTTAATTACAGTTATTATACAATTAAAACCAAAAAATTTCTGAGCTTTCTAATGCACTTGTGGCTAAATACAAAATATTTTTTTCACTACCTGTAGCAGCTTTTTCTTTTCTAACTCTGACAAAATTAGATGCTTTCCAGTCACATACAATTGCTTTACCATAACACTGTTCAAAGTCAAAAAATACTATTTAAAGCTAATAGTAAGATTTTGTGAAAGTTTGAGCTGTTAAATTACTAAAGTGTTACATCCATAGGATTGGTGGATAATGGCTATGGCATTCTTTATCTTGCAGAATGTAAATGTAGCTAATAGCATGGAAAAAAATCATTTTAATACTTTAGCTGAGATTGAAGAAAATAAAGGGTAGAGAAAGACATTCAAGAAGTAAGTCTTCACACTGAATAAGCCAGAGCAAAAAAGAAAAAAGGGAATATTTGTACAAAGTACTCTAAATGTTAGAAAGAAATTCCCTCTTTTGTAACAAGATCTTGCTCCTAAATGAGCTGAGAAATCGAGGAGGTTCTGTTCCATCTACCAGAACAAGCTTAAGCAATTTTAAACCTGACTTGAGCAGTTTAATGCTGTTTTAATGGGAATGAATCTGACATAGTCTGCTATTCTAAGGGACATATTGGGTTCCAAGAGAAAAAGCCCCATTGATCTGTGCGCTGGTAATGTCTGGAACAGGGGATTGGAGGTGGAGTCACCCCAGGAGTGATCCTGATGCCAGAGCATCCTTGGAGTGGTTCCAACCCACGCTCACGCTTCGGTCAGAAGTGGGAAGGTGATGCCGGGGTCTGGAAGATGGGCTGAGGGAAAGGAGGGTTTGGTGTCTCCCTTAATTCAGTGTTCTCGGGGCTTTATCTTATGGTGCTTAACAAACATGTCATCTATCCTACAGTGATAGAAATAAAATAGGAGTCAAACAGAAAAATAGGTCTCCAGCGCCCTTTTAAACTGGCAAAATACAAATATCCAACCAGTACGTGCTCCATGTTAGTGTGCAGAGAGAAGACCCAGCTGGATTGCAAGCCACTATTGTAGCCACAGCTATTCTGGGCCTTGGCTTTAGCTCTGGAACCACACCCAGCCAATGCTGAGGCCTTGGGTCCACAGCCCCAACAAGGCACTGACACACTGCTAATGCAGAGAAAGGAGAAGACACACCCAAAAAACAAAACGGGATTTCGTTCCACAGCTGTTTCCACCTCATACTAACCACTCCTTACTGATAGTGCCATTATTAAGTGATAATCTATAATCACTCATGGCCATGTTTGACTTCAATTACTTGGGTGTGAATCCAAAATACACCTGGTTTTCATGGGCATTGCTTCAGCTCAGTGCTAACAAACAGCCCAGTCCATTCTCACCAGTTTGTACAGGCTCAGACCATTACTGCACTTCCATCATTCAGAACAAATGAAAGTGTTAACAGCTATTTCTGATGTAATTAATTGCTGTCTCCCTCTCTTTAACCGAAGTTAAAGTATGACTAAAATATCCAAAGAGAACAAATATTATATTATGTATACATTGAACCTGTTTTACTACAAATTTACTACATATTTTCAGGTAAAAAGGACTGGACTTCTCTCAAATATTAATGAGTGTCACATGAAAATAGAATTAAAATATATGGATGCCATCCAAATAATATGCTGACACCTATAAAGATGAAAGCACAAGAGTGTACCCACCCTCACAAAGAATTCAGCAATAAACCTAAAATAATGTGTTTCTCTCTTCTAATTTAAGGGAAATGCAGGTAAAATTACAGCAATAATTAATGAGGCAAAAAGAACCTTTAGATTAATGAAGCAAGTTAGTTTCCCCAGGATCAGGTATTGTTGTTTAATGTTTAACAGAAGTTAAGGCTGCAGGCATATGATCACAATTCTCAAATAGAAGTTAAAAAAATGTAATGATATTAGTAACTTTTTTTTAATGTGTAAATTAGTCAACAACCCATTGTGGAGGTACAAAAATAATTTAGCAACATCTACCAAGTTTATTCATAATTAAAATCACCTTAATATGTATGTTTCTATGGTTACACTTAATGTGTTTAGAATACAGAAAGATCTTAAAACAGTCCCAGGATTTCCCAGCTAATACGAAGAGCAGAGATGGTTTTGAAATTGATCTTTAGAATGAATAGTCAAGTCAGTTCAAACGCAAATCATTCATTTCAATTTCAGCCAGAGAAATCAATGGGCAAGAAAACAGATCTCTCATCAGTTAGGACTGCTTCTCTACATCTATCACTTTGGCCTATCCTGGGAGTTTTCAATTGACAGCACAGTATATCAGTATTAAACTAAATCTACAGAAAAATAAATATTAGAGAAATTTCTGTTAAAAAATTTAGTTGCTAAATCTAGCCCTTCTGCAGTATCTTGGAGAGGAAGAGGTGGAACTGAAGCGTGAAACCACCTAATTAAAAACCCCAAGTTCAAATATCCCCAGCCTCCAGGACAACTCCTGCACGTTGAACAGCTGAGGACAGCTTCACCTGCAGAGAGGGGCTGTGGCAGCCCAGCCTCCCAGAGGAGCACAGCAAGGAACCAAACGAAAGTCCAGTGGCCCTCTAAAACACAAGAGAGCAGTTCTCTCCAAAAGAGGTCACACTAAAGACAAGGGACTTCTTTCTGAGAAACTTTCAGAATATTCAGGAGCACCAAGCACTTCCCCAGAGCTTTTGGGGGCTTATTCAAGGGGTTGTACTTGGGGCAAGACTGTGGCTCCTTCTGACCAATGCACTTTTCCACATATTTCAATAAACAGACATTGTAATATCTCCCTTTACACTACAGCAGAACTGGAGGTGCACAAATGATCAGAAATGCCAGAAGCACCTGTTTAATGTCATTTAACTGTAGACTACACATACCATCATGCTGAAGGAAATGAGACACCTAAATTCCCCTGAAAATGTGGGCCTTGGTAACTTAAATCTCACTGCTTTCAGAAACAGCTTTTTGTTTCTACCATTGCCTACATGCTTTTGAAATGTAGAATGACTCTAAAAATAATAAAGCAATATTTGAAGACAAATAATGAGTCAGACATTCCTCACCCCTTCTCTCTGCTTTCCAGATGCATTTGAATGACAGAAATTGTATTTAGAAGAACAAGAGCTTAAACTAGACATGGTTTGTGGAAATACAGAACTGAGAAGTAACTATTTGTGCAGCCACCCTGAAACGTTTCTGCAGAGTGTTTTCTTCACAAAGAGCACTACAAATAATTCAAAGATGAACCAAAAATCACACAGGAAGGTCTGGGGGTCATTCCTGGACACATGTGCCGCTGGATTCTCCCTGCAGTGGTGATCGATGCTATCCCGTACCAGCATAAGAGCAAGGCACAAACCCTCAGGCATAACAGCAAGGACACTCTTTCCTTTTAGCCTCTACATCTTGTGTCAATATACAGAACATCACATTGCTTGACAAAAATTATCAGCCAGCTCTAACCTTCAGCACTGTTAAATCGCTCTGCAACACTCTAATCTTTTCATTACTTGTCAGCCCCTTGACTCGTTTTGGGTGATCTGCAAACTCTGTCACTGCAATGTCTCCTTTTCCAGATAATTTCTGTTGTGTTAAACAACACAAATCACTGTATAAATCCTTGAAAATATCTATTGGTAAAGCGTTCCCTACGGAAATCTATTTCCACACTGATGTTTCAATCATTTTTAGCCGAAGGAAGCATTTCCTCTCAGAAGAGAAACCCAAGTATGGTTTATTGATCAGATTTATCTACACCTTCAGCTTCTCCACAGATCTTAATACATCTAGGAAATATTATTTTCCCTAAAAAGACCCACATTGACTGTTCCCTTCATGATTGCTCCAAAGTTTATCTGTTCCAGTGACCGCTACACCTCGGCTTTGACTGATTGCCTGGTGCAGGAACGGCACTCAGTGGGCTGTAGTTCCAAG
>VYZQ01040442.1:51169-100552 GCA_013400655.1 Mystacornis crossleyi | reverse complement strand
GGTCTTTGATTTTCAGGAATTAATATTGGAGTTGCCAAAATAGCCCTTTTTTGTCTTGGAATTCCAAGGTTGCCTTCTAGTTTTAAGATTTCCTAGAAAAGAAAAAGACACGTTAGAAAAACTTCCAAATATTCAGTTGTTATTCCCTTTCCCTGCATCTTTAGGTCAAATTACCAGGGAACCATCAGAATCTAAGTTTAGTATTATACATTTTCCAACAATTAGTGATAATATATCAAACCATGTATTTAATCTCTCAGGTTGCTGCACTTATTTCAGTAACTGTAGACAGCCCATATTCATTTTGAACTCATGTGAACAAGTTACAAACCTAAGCAGGTGTGTCTGTAATCCTAACCTGATGACTCCTTAAATCATAAGCCTTAAGCAAGGTCTGGTTTACCTCAAATACTTGCACAAGACCAGTAAAAAGCCACCCTTCAAATGTCTTTAGAGAATTTTCACATCATCTGTACTCAGTCACTTCTCAGTCCAGGCTTTCAATCAAACAGATCTTAGAGTGAATTTGCAAACACAGTCTGCAGGTAATGAACTCTCAATAAACACCAAAATCTTCGAACTTCAAAACAGACACCAAAACCTGCGTGTAACTTAAAATATGAGCTAGTAGGTTATTGGTGTTGGGTGTTTTGTGGTGGGGTTTGCGTTGTCTTTGAGAAAACTTCAAGCTGTGCTGTCAGAAAGAACAAAAGTAGAAGTGGTTTATACACAAGACTTCTTTTCCTGCTTCATTTTCTGGAACGTTTCTTTCTATCTGAGCTTCAGGGAGCTCAGCACTTTATGAGCTCCGGTGAACTCCCCACAGTGGCCTCTGGCCCCTGGAAAACTCTGCCCACCACACCTTTGCTCCCCTCCCTTCTGCTCTCTGATCCGCCCAGTGCTCTCCCTGCAGGAGCTGCAGCTTCCCAGAGACCAGCCTCCTTCCTCCGCTCCCTCCTACACTGTCTGCAATTCTCTTCTCCAAGCACAGTTGCTACCAAGGTCAAAAAAAGCCTCTCCCTATCTCCTAAAGCTCTCCCCACGGTCCAAGCCTTTTTCTGGAAGAGAAAAACCGACACAAAAACCCCACAGAACAAACACACACAACAAAACAAAACCAACTAACCAAAAACCCAACAACAGCAAAAAAGTACAGATTTGTAGTGCATTGGGAACTGTGGAATTGAAAACTATTTCGTTCACTGCTTTTCATTCAGGTTGTCATGAGAGTTTTATAAAAAAAAACACAGGTTGAATTAAATGTCTAATTCCAATAAGGCAGCTATATCCTACAGATAAAAGTTTGCTCTCTTAATGCAGAAATTTCAAACCCCTAAGTTTTCTGTCAGTTCTGGAATCCATGTTGTTGTTTTAATAAATGATTCTTCATTACATAAGGAAAGCTCCCTCCCTTGGCTGCAATTTTGTAAAACTTCAAAGCTGAACGAGTTCTCTTGGTGGCACAACCTGGATCCATCAGACAAGATCTCCACAGGCTGCTCCTGCCTCCATCTGTGTCAATGCCTCCTCTCTAACGAGCCTCTCACCATCGAAACTCTGCTCTACCTCTACTGGCTTGAGTATCATTTCTCAAATTTAACAAATAGCAGCAAGGGAAACTCAAGTTTTCAGCAGTGTTTTCTTTAGTCGTGATAAAGTCAAAGAGCAGTGGGAACCACGCAGAGAATCCCTTCTCAAAATGTTGCCAATTTTCATAACTTTTTGAGGCTCCCCCTGGTAGAGTTCCCAGCTCTCCCAAAGGCTTTGCCATTTCTTTCTAATCTTTCAGTCTGAAGGCCACTCAGGTCCCCGTTTTTGTCTTTCAACTCCTCTCCCAAGAGAATTTTCCTTAATAAAAATTCATGAGAAAGTTCAAGATAAAAACATTTGAAGTGTCAAACAAAAAGAGCTGAATCCTGTCCTAAGGCAAATGCACAGAGCAGTAAACCTTTCAAAATCACTTACACTGTCAACACAGATGGGCTGACATGTGGCTGAGACAATCCCGAGGAACAACAGTGACTCCCAGGAGGTCCACAAGGAAATCCTGGTTCTTTCGCTCAGCAGAAGCAACGTTTATGTGAGCACACCTTTCAGTCCTGCTCCGACTGTCATGGGCTTCCTTCAGCTCAGGAAGATGTAGGGCAGAACTCACAGGTCTTGGCAAGTGAACGAGACATTCAGATTTGCTTCTCTGTGTGTCATGGAATGGTTTGGGTTGAAAAGGATCTTTAAACACCATCTGGTGCCACCTGCAGTAAGCAGGGACATCATCCACCAGATCACTTTTCTTAGAGCCCTGCCTAACATGACCTTGAATGTGTCACATTTCTTTCTGTGGTAGTTCGAAGAGGAAAAGGAATTTCCAGATAGCTCAACATCTAAATCTCACAATTTTTGGTAGTCATAGACCCATAAGCAATTTACTCATCACTTTCACATGGTTTGTTATCTTTACACTTTCCCAAAGGTTCTCAAATGGAAGAAAAATCAAAATTATATTCAGTGAGTTATTAATATAAAGAAGTGAAGTTCTAAAGGAAAGCAGTAGGGTGGTAAGACTTAGGGCCTTTAAGTCCAGATTTCTGAGCAGAACTTCAGAAAAAAAAAAGTTATTGTCTTTTGTTTCTAACACAATTGTTCTGTTCCATGGAGAAGGAAGTTCTGCAGACTGGGCACAGAAATGTCAGCACTTCTCTGAGTGTGTTTCTTACTGCTAATTCTTCAAATCTCACTGTGTTTTTCTAAATAGTGATTTCTTCATGATGATTTCTTTCTTATCATCCCCCGGTGTCTAACAGCGATGACTGATTAAATGACTGGCCAAAAGCACCACTAGGGAATGCAGGTAAGCAGAGGAGAAGAAAAGGTCAAGAGTGCTTCACTAACACGCTGAATAATTCACTGCTGTTTGTGGTTATCATAATGATTTCCCCATTTGTAAAGATCAGGGGAAAAGGAAAAACATTTTGCTTAATGCCAAGCAGCTGCAGCTTCAGGTTTGATCCTCAGTCACTATAAAAGCAGAAGCCAAGGAATCTGAAATTACCTGTGCACTGAACACCTGACTCGATGGTTAAAGCGCTGATAAGATTCATTCATGGATGGATATATTGTATATATAATATCTTTTACTGGTTTCACCTATTTAATTTCTTGGAGAAGCAACTCACAAGGGATATAAAATTACTCCAGATAAAGTTGGCAATTTTGCTTCAAATTTTCTTAAAATATCAGGCTGGCACTATCACAGGAGTGGTCTTTTGGATCTTGCCATGAGTGAGCCCCACAAAGGAATTCTCCGTCATCTTTGCTGGAACCAACTGATCAAAGACTGCAGTGGCTACCACAGCTCCAACCATGCCAGGACCCTGGAGAGGTTGGAATGACCTGTCCCAGGTGGATGTGTCCCACCAGCACCCACAGAGACAACGGCTGTGCTCACATCTTCTTCTCCCACAGCTGCTGCCTCGTATGGAATACAGGTGTGTGTCCACACACACCCATCCATACGCAAAATTTAAAATGTGTGTAATATCATGAATACATGCCCACCTAAAGAAAGTGCACCAAAAATTAAAAAAAAATTAATCTTTTTGACTGTTTCAATGGGGTTTTTTAAACAAAAATTAGGTAGGAGAGAAATCCTATCAGGTTCATTATTTTTACTACTTAACTATAATATCACATTTGTGATCATTATATTTCACATG
Source organism: Mystacornis crossleyi (assembly GCA_013400655.1). Taxonomy (NCBI): domain Eukaryota; kingdom Metazoa; phylum Chordata; class Aves; order Passeriformes; family Timaliidae; genus Mystacornis; species Mystacornis crossleyi. The sequence goes on along the minus strand of VYZQ01040442.1, from coordinate 96,839 downwards.
GTCAGTGAAACACACTTTTCCTGATCAGTAGATTATGATCAGAATCCAACTATTTTTTCGCTGCCAGATTTCATAACCAACTTTTACACCCTCTTTTTGACTTTCTTAGTTTCCCCTTCTAGACATGGAATCAGCTCAGCAATAGTTTAGCTGATTCGCTGGCAGTGAAGTTTGATTCTCTGTTCACAATAAGCAAGCACCAAACACGGCCTCCTCATTTTCCCAACATTTTGGCTAAACTTTAATTGAGAGATGCCAGTCTGCCCAAACTACAACATCATGCAAGTTGTAATTTTCTTACATCCCTCTACAATTTTGTTCTTTGTTTTGTTTTTCTTTCTTTTTACCAGGGCGTCTTGCAGAGCTTGAATATTTGAATGAATGGCCCAGTCACTCTCCAGCAGCACAAACCATTACTCTTGGCAAAGAAAATTTCATTAGAACTTGTCATGGGAATAAGGTGGCTGAATTCTGGTATCAATTTGTCACAATAAGGGTTGGAAACACCACTGGAGTGGCAATCTGTAATCCACTATGGTGACTAGAAATGTGCTTGAGTTTCTTGTCATTTATTGGGTTTTATATACTAAGGCTGATGGTATAAAATGGGGTCAGCCCTAAATACAAAAATAAAATTAATTGGATGTTTGTTGCAATCAAAATTCATTTGAAACAGGGAATGGAATGTGGTAATCTCAGGTATATTCGTTTTACTACAAAATAACGTCTCCACAAAATGCTGAAAAACTAAAACTATTTGCAGGTGAAATTAAGAAATAATTTTTATAGAATTCTCAGCTGAAATTTTAAATCATGTTGTAATACTNAAACCATGTTGTAATACTTAATTCCTTTATGTATGTTATTTCTATCATCCGAATACTGTTATTGTCAGCAGTATTGAAGTTAATTATTTCTAAAGTATGTGCCAAACCAGAAAAATATTTTCTCATGTTGGTAGTAATATTAAAAAATCTAAGAAATGTGCTGGAACTTTACTCATAAGTTAATGAACAACTGTTTAAACAAATAATGAACTCAATGAATAAATTTAAGAAATGTAAAGGTCAATGGCATTCACACAAACATCTGCTCAAAAGTAGTCTGTCCTCAACGCCCGTAAATGTCACCCTAAAAATCACTTTGTGTGCTTGGGAAGAACAAACCCAGCTAAAATGCAGCTGGCTAAGGGGAATTGGGTATTTCAGAGAACAAAAACTTCCAGGCTTGTGAAGCTTGGTCACATACAACATCTGGGTCATGGAAATTGCTGGTGAAACTTGATATAAGTAATCTGGGTGTTTCTACTCCTCTAACTGTTCCATAAGTGGAGAGGCAGAGCCTCACACCGTCCGATCTGATCTATTCAATAGCTGCAGAGACACTTGGTACTCTCAGCCCACAGCTCTGCTCCTGGGCCATCCATCTGCCTGGGCCAGAGGTTTTTTTTGTAGGATGGAGGCTCCTGTTATCTTTAGAGGAGTCAAGAATACAGGTGAAAAAAGTTATTCTTGTTCAAACCATTTGGTCACGTGTAAATCAGAACCATTTTCATGCTAATATATTCTAGAGTGGTTTTCAGGCATAGATGACAAAAATTATGGTGGAAGCACACCAGAATTTTTGCTTTGTGAAATTATTAATTCAATTATTGCCCTGGAATTCTGCAGCAGTTTTTGTGATGGAAAGGTCCTGTTTCTATTCAAATATAAGCTTCATGTATCTACACACCTGCCTTATTCTGTGACAGGGAAAAGTTTTTCTAAGATGAAATCAAACTAAGAACCATTAACTTTGTTTTAGCCATGGGAGTTACCTGTACTAAGAATAATACATTTTTATTTTAAATTAACATTTCATGCTTTTTTGTCATCATTTAGAGAATGTTATTCTCATTTTGAACTATATGTGAATCACCCCCTCTTAGAGGAGATCTCATACTGGTTCAACACTGCTCATTAAATATAATGAGGTGTCCCTTTTGCACAAACAACCAAATATGCTCTGACTGCCTCATCTGTCAAACAGCACTGAAATTCAGTGAGGAGAAAGACAATGGCTGACCTTATGCCTCTGTCTTCACCAGGATACATTAGCAACACATCACTTATCACTGGTAAAAATACCTTTTTCCCCATCTCTGCTGTGCTTACACTTGTTACAAAGCAAACAAAACCAGACTGCTTTTACAGCACGCCAGGAGAAATGAAAAATTCCTAAAGCTGGCCCAAAACGTCCAGCACCTTAAATAAATGTGACTGAAATAAGGAAAGCATTTGTTGATGTCATTGGCAAGGTATAAAAGTCTTAAGAAAGTTGCACTGTAATAAAAATTCACATTAAAAATAGGGGGTTTTGGTTTGGTTTTTCTTTTCTCATTTAATGAAATCATTTGTTTTTGGGTTGGATACCAAATTGCTACTGAAAATAGTACCAGAAACACAGTGGAGTTCTGAAGCAATTAAAATCTTTCAAAAATCTGATTCTTTTGAGACTTAACCAAAGCCGTGTGGAAAATACGTTGCACAGCATGGACACAAGACCTTAACTTCTTACTCTCAATATTATCTCTCCTGTCCTCAATATTCCACTGAGTGGACTCATTTCTCTGCTTATGTTGGAGGAACTCAAAACTGAAGAGAGTCCCTTTAATGGCCAGCAAGGAGAAAGAACACATAAAACACATATCTCAGTTCTAGGGCACGATAGTCAAAGAAGAATTTTTGGTGGGACAGTAACCTACATCAAGCCACAAAATCTGCAGATCAGTAGAGCACAAATGACAGCTCCAAATGTGGAATAACACAAGCAGCCATGAACAAGCAGTTCCATGTTCTCCTCCTGGGATATAAGGACGATTTCTAATAAAGAACGTTTGTTTCTTATGTAAAATAAATATTATTCATAGCAGAAGTTGTTTTACCTTGGAAAACTTGTTATGTCTTGCTGCAGGGCACCCAGCTGTTAAGTGTGTGCAGAAAACGAACACATTTTATACCCTTATTCTGGGCTTAAGTGCTATGGAATTCACTGCATTATAACGGTGCTGCACAAAAGCAATTCCATGATACCCTAAAGCAAAAATAGTCTATGTTAGAGCCATGTGTGCTGTTTAATGGATCAAGCAGCTGCAGTCCCACACCCCTGTCTGAATGGACACATAAACCACATTTCTTCCTACCCCTTACAAGGTTCCAAACAGGGATTACAACTGAAACCTTGTCCATCCTGCTCCCCAACTATTTCTTTAAAGTTTTATTGCCAAGTATTCCTTGTTATACCTCAATTCCTTTATTATCATTATTCCCTCAACAAAAACAAACAAACCAAAAAAAACCCCAACATCATCCCATAGAACCATGGAATGGTTTGGGTTGGCACTTGAAGATCATCTTGCTCCACCCCCTGCCATGGGCAGAGACATCTTCCACTATCCCAGGTTGCTCCAGGCCCCATCCAACCTGGCCTTGGACACTTCCAGGGAGGGGCCAGCCTGTGCCAGGGCCTCCCCACCCTGACAGGAAAGGATTTCTTCCTGAAATCTAATCTAAATCTACTCCCTTTCAATTTAAAGCCATTACCTCTTGTTCTATCACTACATGCCCTTGTAAATTCTAATTCCAAACAGTGATTATTTACCTTGCTGTTCATTTCCAAACTCTGTACGATCCGTTTGTTCTTCCTGTCACCTCCTGCATTCCCAAATAGCAACACACATTCTCCTGCTTCAGCTCTCAGTGTAATTCTGCAAGTCTCCTTTTTCTTTTGAAAATATTCATTCCTTAACACTCATTTGGAATTTGTTTCTTGTGAACACTGAAAATACAACCCTACCCAAACTGAAATCATCCTAAATTTGCTTTTTTCTTTTTAATATATAGAGTACCTCCTGTACTAGAATTACCATCTGATATTATTAAGGCAAATATAGCTTTATTTCCCTGATCTTTATGTGATAATCAGATAGAGACAAGAAAGGTAACAGCAATTGCTCACGATGTTGTATTTTAACCCTGCGTTTCTCCCTGGGAGCTGACATGGCATGCAGGAAGTACTGCAGCCAGTAGACTTGTATCTGCCACAGATCAGTCTGCAGAGGGTGAAATCCCACCAGAACACTTCCAGAACCTGATTCTCCCCTCCCCTGCCCTTTTCCCTATGCACTTCCACCCAAGCTAGTTCAAGGAATGCATGAATGCTGTCAAATCCCAACAATGGCCTTTTCAATTCAGTGTGCATGCTGGAAGCAGCAGTTCCAGGAGTGGAACAGCAGACAGAAGCCCAGTTAAGCTCCCAGCAGACCCAGGGGTTCCAGACCTTCCAGGTCATTATTTCACACTTTAAATAAAACAGGTCTTTATTTAGAACGAGAATTGATGTCATGTTGGACAGATACACACATTAAACATTATCTCTTCCTTCCCTCACCATCTATCACTAACCCTGTCTGTCCAGAAAAATGCCTTCTTTCCCCATGCCATGAAATCCCCAGGAGGGAATGAGGAATTCAGTCTTTGGCCTGAGATATCACAAAAAGCACCGAAAAGAAATCATAGTGCAGACACTGCCTGGATGTCCTACACCTTCCCCTGTACATTTGGGTCACTTGACCAGTGCAGGTGATCAGCACTTCCAGACTAATCCTGCTCTTTGCACAGCATTAATCACAGAGAGGAGACCCAGTTACGGATAAATTTCCATTTACCTTATGCTGAAAAACAAAGCAAGATCCCTTTTGTTAAGAGTGTGAGAGGTTAGTTTCTAGCTGGAGCAATCAAGGGCAGTTTAACTGGGAGGGCCTTCCAATCCTCTCCGTTAGAACTGGTGCTCTCCTGCCTGTATAATATTGCAGTCATGTGCCTGCACAACGTCCGTCCTCCTTTCCTGCTCTACTGACTCCTAGAGAAAATAGCGTTGCCTAAGACTGCAGAGCAGGGCTGCATTATGTTTAGATCACAATAAAAAGTCTGGGTATATTCTATTAGGCCTGAGTACGCATGCAGGGTGCTCTCCAGAGCTGCATTCCCGAGCTTTCCCGTGCAGGAGCTGCCACACTGACAAATGAAGCCGTGGTCCGTGATGAAGACAAAATGCCCACTTAGATCCAGGCTACAGCAAAGCTCCTCAGTCACCAGGCTGGATTTCAAATTTGGTCGAAACAAGAAATGTTAGTGCATTAATCCACTTCACTGCTTGGTCCAGCTACTCAAACAAATTAATTAACCGGCATTAACTGAGTCCAAAAAGCTGAAATCATGGTGTATTAACCCACTTCACAATTTGGGCTGTAGTTTTACTCTCCAGCACAAATTAACAGGCAGTAACTGCCTGACAGCAGCAGCTTGACTGTGTTGTGTGGCACAATGAAGGGACAGTGCTGTAGTGCCTTGTGGACAGCTTTTCATTATCACCTGAGTGCTGCTGGGCTTCGTGCCGCACTCTGGCTGCATTTTTCAAAGATGAGAATGCAAGACCTAAACATGCCCTGTGTTATTTGTTCCCACCACAGCGACCCAATTAAATTCACAGGAAAATGCCTCTTAGTTCTAAACCTTTCATTTGCCTGGACAGTCTCAAAGACCCACATAGTATTGCTAAAGAAGAGAGTACACAGGTGAAGTTCTGACTTAGATGAAAGGTATCTAAAAATTCACATGCAATAAACCAAGTTTTAAAAAGTATTATTTCCAAGGCACATAAAAAAAAAACCCAGTCATTCATTCAAATTTGACTTCTAGATTTAATTTCTGCAGAATTTATAAAATATGCTGGCTAGAAATAGCGACATTGTTTTGGTTTTGCTGTATCTGTTTTGGGGTGGGAAATCAAAGCAGAGCTCTTTTTGCAGAAGATTCCCAAAAGGAAAATGAAACGTGCAAGATGGATACCCATACATAGGCTTAGACATCTTGGTGGATTCTTACATTTCTCCTTAATCACACGCTGGCAATTAAGTCTACTTCAGGAAATTCAAAGAGTGTACCTGTCAGGAATCAGAGGCAAATTAATTGCTATACTGGAAGAGACCAGTGATTCATGAGCTGTAACATCAAGCTGCTAGCAATATTAATTGCCACATACTTCAGGGAGAAGAGCCTAAAATGGCAGGATCACAGTTTACAATGGTTTGAGGATGTTGTTTTTCTGCTGTTTATAGGATGTTGTTTTTCTGTTTATAGCTGCTGTACACTTTAAAATACATGAAATGTGACATGATGGTTCCCAACTGTAAATCATTCGAATTCATATGTTTGAGTCTGAGCATCTTGCCCTAACAACCTGCAGCCAGAGGAGCACAGAAATATTTTTATTCCTTACTTCACACCTGCTGACCTTTAACTGAGCATCTTGAGGTATGAGAACAGTCCCCACCTACACAAACACCAAGAAAAAAAGGTTTTATTAAAGTTTCCTGGCCAAGAGAAGACATCCAAACCTTCTCCCTGCCTGCATGTCATTTGCTTGGCAACTCCAGTGCTCCTTGTTTGTGTAGCACTGGCCCTGGGCTACCCACTCTCTGTTTCTGAGCAGTGGGAAGCAGCATCGAGATTATTAAAAGGAAATGATGCTCTCAAAGCTGTCAGAGCAGGGTTGGAGCACTCCAGAGTTCCTTGTTAACCCCAGTGCAGTGACTGAGCAGGGACAGCCAGCCCAGCAGCCACAGCATTCACAGGGGACACAGGTTCTCTATTGTTCTAATAATTGCTCCCACAGACCTTCCAGTGAAAGCTGTTATTTTAGCACTCACACTCCACAGATCTGAAAACCCCGGTCAGGTCTCCATTTCTCATTCTAATTCCTGAGGAAGAATGATACATTCAAATGCATTCAAAAACCTGGGCTCTGACCAAAAGAGATTATCTAACCCTTTATTTCCACTTTACCTTTTGTTCATATTTCGTATTTGTTCAGTTCTGTCAGATAAGTTCTATTTTTATGAATTTTCTTTCTCCCACAGTAACTGAAGTCATTAAAGCCAGACCTGTGATGTCTGCTGCCTTTACTGACATACTGGAATTTAAACAGGACAATTCTAGAATTCAAAACCTGGGTTCTCACAGCTTGAGCTAAATCAGCAATATTTCTCTACCCCTCATAATTATCCATCATGCAGCCAGCCCCAGAAGCACCTCAACTGGACTGTATTTAAATAGTTTTATGAATTTGTGAGAGGGATCCTTCAGCTCTCACTGCACATGCCAGGTACAAACGCCCTGCCTCAAAACGTGACCCGAGACCGTTGGGTGTGTCGGACCATGCACAGCGTGCTGCTACTACAAAGTGCAGAATTTCCAAGGAATATAAGGAAATTAATTCTATTCTGTATTATTCAACTTCCTTCATGCCATTCCCTTTGGTATCCCTGCTCTAAAATCAAACCTTCAGCACAGTGCTTAAGGGTCTGGCTGCTCTTGCCTGACCATTGCACAGAGCAGTGAAGTGCAGGATCACTTTCTTAGCCTAAAATAGCTTCATTTTGCTGGAGCTATCTAATAGAGACAAGTTAATAAATTGCAGCATTCCTAATTTGATACATTTTTGGTCCTGTTTCAGTTTACAAACTGTCCATTAGCAGACCCTGAAATCTGTGAACAAATACATTATCTACCATTATACGCAAGTTTTTCAGATGAGTAATTTTTGATCTTCAGATTGCTCAGGCAGTTGCTTGGAAACATTTGTCTGTATTAGTTACACAAGTCACGTGGCATTATTTGTCTTTTCAGATTGGATGGCTTCTGTGAATAAGCAACAGAGCATGAAATGCAAATTTCATGATATAAAATTCAGAACTTGCTTTTGGCAAGGATTTGATTTATTACATTTAGAGCACAAGATGAAAACAAAAAGGTTATCTCTGTGATCTGAATGACTTGATGGGAAGGGATGCCTGTGCCATTTGGAGGAGTAACGGCATAAATTACGAAACAAAAAACAAATTTAAAAAGATGGAATGAGGTTTGAAATAGTCATGCTATGGAGAAATGAACTCATGCAATGGAAGTGCTTCTGTTGATTAGCACTTTCCAGGGATTAGTACTTTTCTAGATTAAAACATAGGTAGGTAGGTCAGAAAATTCATGGGGGCTCAAGTAAACTATTATTTTTCTTTTTTTAGACTTTTGAGCAAGCAAAGAAATAGAAGTAAATAGTTTTGTTCATATTGATGGTAACAGCCTGGTATCATTCAATAAGGTTGAAAAAAGTATTCATTGTATTCCACTGCACATTATATAAAATACAACAGAATAATTTTTCTGCTGATTCTATCAGTATGAGGGAGTTGGAAACTCACACATTTTCGCTTTTAACTTTGTAAAAGAACCACTTGTATTTGCCTAAGTGTTTCTGCACTGATAGTAATGATTTTTCCTCTCTATTGGATGCAACAATTTATAAAAGCAAACTCACTGGTTCGAAACTAAATATAGAATTTTACCAGCAGAGACTGGTCCTTTCAGTTAAAGAGAACCAAATATGGTCAAACAATGTTACTGAGCATATTCACACTGTGATCCAGGCTGCTTCTACCAGCTACAAATCCCACATTCAAAATATAGCCAGAGTCCAAGAAGACTGAACCTAACAAACCCTGAAGGAAGAAATAGTGACAAAACAAGAAAAAGTTAGAAAACAACAGGGTTGGGTCTTTTCCCCAATAAAAATATAAACCCAGAGTGCAAGGGCAGTAAAAATCACTTGCAAAGAAGAAAATATCTCTGAGGTTTTTCCTGAATTCTAACTCACAAGCGAATATAAAAGTGTCGGGTCTGATTTTTAGTGACACTTGTGGTAGGTTGCAGAAACACATCTCATCCCACTGCTAATTAGGTAAAGTCTCTGACTAACTTTCCTGGTACTCCCAGGCTTCCCCTGGTACTTTTCAGGCTGGCATCTTTTCTAGGAACAAATGCCAGTGGGTCCCAAACGACAGCCAGGGCCTGGCAGCTGCAGCCTGACGTCAGAGCAAAATATTTGTGCCACCCCTGATTTAAAACAGGCTTAGTTCTGCAGGGTCTATGAGTAACCCATGATTAAGATCAAATCCTTCTGCTGGCAGAGACGGCCCTGAGTGTGTGTGAGAGATGGGTGTGCAGCCCTTGGTTCCTGTTTAATGCTCTGTCCCGTAAATCGCGGCCAAGGCGCTGCACGGAGCCAGCCAGGAGCGGTGCCACACCCTGGGCACCGCTCTCACAGCGCTGCCAGGTGCCAAGGGCTTCTTAATGAACTGTTCCAACTCTAAATACAAACTTGTTTGGAAAACAAAGCTGTCAGTTTTTATTTTAACAAAACCAAATGCTTCAATAACCCCAAGTTTCTCCACTGCGTGCTTTTCATGTTTGTATAAAAAGTCGCACATTTCCTAAATGCCCAAGAATCACCTTTTTGTCTCCCTCCTTTCTCCAGCACACATCTCAGTCAGATCATGCTCATCCATTTTCAATAGCATGTTGTTCCCTTCATAACTGCATACAGAAACTCGCCTTAAGGAATATGAGCTTATAAATCACCACCCTTTGCCTGTGCTTTAAATCAGGCATGAAAAAAAAAAAAATAAAAGAACAAACATCCGGGGCTAAGATTAAAAGCTGGATTCATATTAAAGAATGGTGCCTTTTTACCACTGAAACTGAAGCTGTAGATTATTCTGTGCTGATAAAGTACTACAGTGGGCACAGGACTTTCTCATAATGAACACTGCTGTAAAACAATTTATCTACAAGAAAGGAAACAAGTTTGCATAATCCATTTATGGTTGATTCAGCTTTAGAGGAATTTGTTATATAAATATATCTCACCCTGGGGAATTGTTTTGCCAAAATAACTAATGAAAGTGTTTGAACAACTTAGCACTGATAATTAATAGGATTTTTCAGTATCACAATGGAAAGTGACATCTTTCCATGTACGTTAACCATCACATCAGTGAGAGACAAAAACTTGGCAAACTCCAAGAGCCAAACACATCAGAAAGTGGAAAAAGGATTAATGAATTGACTTAGCACGTGCAAAATTGCTAAGCTGGTGACATGTTTTAACCGATCCTCAAAAGGTGTTTAACAATACGCTCTTAAAAACATTCCACAGCTCAGTAATTACCAGTTTTAAAAAATCTTAATTAATAGTTCAATTGTTCAAGTGACATCACTAATATTCTGCCATCATGCTGGAACCTTTGACTAAACTTTATCAAGTCCCATTATGTTGTTATACACTTTGTTGACAATCACAAGTAATGCTTTAAGTTTAGGTGTCAATATTTAATCACCAAGAGGGATTACAAGCTCATCAATAATGCCTTGCCAACTGCAATTCCCTAGAGACTTTAAACTTACAGTGAACCTCACCTGCTTTTGTGGTCACATAATTATTTTTATTATGTTTTGTGGCAATGTTGGCTGCCAAAAAAGGTTGTCCTAAAATCCCAGTGTGACAAAAATCAATTTTCAGATGCAAATGAGGGTGCCATAGGTGACATTTTTCATACCCAATAAATTGCCTGTCTGTGGCTTTGAACTAATGGACACATAAACAAGAGAGATTGGTGCCAAGGTATTGCATTATAATCTTAGAGAAGTTTTATGAGACTCATGCTACAGGCTGCAAAGGGAAAATAAAACAGAGGGAGGGGGCAGGAACAATTTGAGGAAACCTGTAAGAATAGATAGAGTGGGTTTTTTTTATACAGTATTTTCTTTATTTTTTTCCTGAGTTCTGATTTTCCGTCCAGATACTTCCACCCTCCTCTCCTCCCTCTTTCTTTTATTTTTGATTTTAGGGCTCTTCATGACTCCTTCTGTCTGTCACAACTTTTATCTCATTATGATCCTCCACGTCTCTTCTTCTGTACCCCTTACCTCTCTTCCCAATTTCTCTCCTAGAAAATTTGTAGAAAAAAAATTCCTCGCTATCATTCATTTTTAATTCTGACAGCACTGTGTCCATCTCCACCTCCTTGAGGTGATGCTTAAACTTTCTACAAAAATACAAGAAATACACTGAAACTCTCATCACTTTCAGAAACAACAAAGACTTTAAGTGAACTCTCTGCTCCTATCAGGCCTGGCTACACTTCCATGAGGACATCTGCATTTGCCCCAAACAAAGAGCTGGGATTTCATAGGCTTGTCTGAAGCTTATCCTGAGTAATCACAAATAGCTTGAGCCTGCAGATTTAGGCTGGAAGTCCTGTGAGATATTTACACTTGCAATACGAAGAGAAACAAGATAAAAACAGTATTTTCATCCTATGTTGATAGTATTGTTTCCAACTATAGCTGAAATGAAAGATATGATTGCATAATAGTTTTTCAAGCCTCTTCAAAAGATTTAAGTAAAGTTCAAATCTTAAGCTTTTGAAACTTTAATCTTGAAATAAAGAACAATCTTTTTGTTATTTCACATTTCTCTCCTGTTAGGAAAACATGAATGATACTAAAATGAAAAAAGAACTGAATCCTTCATCAGCCTTATCCCCATGCATATCCAGCTGCAAGAGCTGAATAATAATTTTGGGAAAAGATTTGAAAAATACCCATTTCAACCTCTCATCCTGGCATCTTTAATAAACAGCATTATTGTTTCTGATTTTCCAATTGCTGATGATTTCTCTGTGTTTTGAGTTCTGTTTGGTTTGGGGTAGAAGGGAGGGAAAGGTACTTTTTCTGCTGCACATTTATTTCCCTCCTCCTGAATGATCAGAGCCCTCTGAAGCCAAGAAACCATTGCTCCTGGGTGTTGCCCCTCAGCATCATGTTCAGAGTTGGAGAAGTGTTGGGACAACGCTCCCAGGCACAGGCTGGGATTGTTGGGGTGCCCTGTGCAGGGCCAGGAGCTGGACTTTGATGATCCTTGTGGATCCCTTCCAGTTTGGAATATTCTATGACCATCAGCGTGACAGCGAGGCAGAACTGCTGTCTCAGACTGTGGAGGCACAGCTCTGTAAATACAGTTTCAAACTTGTGTTTATACCACGGCTGCCTTTGGCCAAACATCGGCAGCGTATTCCCCAGAGACAACAGTTTATTCCCATTGCCAGAGCAACGCCGGGCAGGGCGTGCAGCTGGAATTCAGGGCAGAACGCCACGGCCCTCTCCACCCCGTTCTCCTGAGCAGAGAGCCCATGGTGGAAAGTATGAAACGTCCTGTTCCCGGCCTTTTACGGTCACCACAGACATCTGCTGCCCAAGCCAGTGAATATCCACGGCTTCTCTCTCTTCCGTCACCCCGTTTCTGCACGGGCTTGTTAGACGTGCAAACACTTAGAGAGTCTTTAATTCCAAAAGTCCACAAGTGGCTTCAGTGGCCAAACTCCCTGGTCAGATTAATTATCTCTGTCACTGCTGGCAGTGCAGGAAGTGTCTGACAGAAAATTCCCAGATGGTGAAGAATTACCTTCTAGTAAATTTACACCACAGAGCAGTACCACAGTCTGCTCCTCCTCCAAAGCACCAAGAGATCTTCAGAGTTGCTCACACCACAGGTTGCTATCAACTAAGATAAAACTCAAATTTTACCCGGTTTTACAGTACTTCCTTTCTGGATGCAGCTTCAAATTGTGTAGACAAAAAATCTCCCCGTAAGGCTACAAAATAGGATTTGAAGTTTTTCTTCTGATGCTGAACAAGATTTGACCAACTCACAGCTCCCAGCAGCAGGACATACCAGCCAAAATATTAATTAAATCAGATTCATCAATTTAGCCGTGTAAAACAACACCAAAACAGAACTTGGAATAACTTCTTTGATACAAGATATGTTAACTGAAAGTACATCGAGGCAAAAGGTGTACAAAGAAGTTCAGGGAAAAAAGTGTTCTGAGAGCTGGTTCTGCAGTTCTGACCTCTACTGCCACTCTCCAAAGCTATTAATATATACAAGACGTTAATTTTAAAATAAGAAGATATAAGTTAGCATAATTTTATGAATCTTTATTCAACATAGAGCCCTAGGACTCAGTGTAAGTTTGTTTTAATTGTATTTCACTTGTCAATATTAAAGACTTAAAAATACTGGGATAAATTGATGTAGACTTGTTTAAAGGTTCCATAAATAGCCCTCTATTATGTCACTTTTCCAGGTGTTTGCTTTGTTGACAGTCACTTTATTCCAGTTTCCCTGTACTGAATGTGAAACAGTCACCTAAAGAAAACCTTTCATAATTAGAACAAGGCAGGTACGAAACCCATCCTGTGGTTTATCTCTGTATTTGTAGCTGGAGTTCATTAACTTGTCAGCACTGATTCCTTTTGAATAGGAAAGTGAAATGAAAAAATGACGTGCAAATCAATATCAACTGTTAATCCATGTTCTCATTTAACACAGTGTCAGATATGAAATACTGAGAATCAAAATGAAAATTTCTGGTGGAAAAACGTGCTTAGTATGCCATTTTTATAAGACAATTATTACAGTGAATTAAGGTAGTTGTCACCCCACGGTAAAAGTTAGAGCATGTGGAAAGTTGAAAGAAAATCTTCTAAATTTTTTGTTTGTTTTCAGATTTCTTTTAAACAACACTAAGTTTGATAAATGGAAGAAGCATTTAAGAATGTAAAATTCACGCTTATTAGCTGAGACAAAATCCATGTAGCACATTCACATATCCAGAGAGAGACAGACATCTGCTTAAATGAGTTCCACAGAACTCAGCATTCCATCACAAGTCCACTGATATTTTTGAGAAAAACGCTTCACACACGTAAATATGTTATCAGAAGATTACAAATTTTTCTCCTTGGACTAGATAATAATGATGCTAATGGGGTGCCAAAGATCAGAGGAAATTTTTTGGAGATGAGCACAACGTAAAGGCAAAGATCTGCTCGATGGTATGAGTCGATTTTCTTATTGCCTTCCTAGGGAGAAACCAAGCCAGGCAGCTCCTCCTGGAGAGTTGCAGGGCACGCCCAGAGCTCCAAGGCGCCGCTGCACGAGCTCCTGGAGCTGAGCTCGGGTGGCCCCCACTGAGCAGTGGAATAAAGTTAAACCATGCAGTGGAACAGCCTCAGTCTCTAAACTGCTGAGTCTCCAGCACAAAGGTAAAAGGTCCCTGTGACCCTGTACCCGAGCACCTCACCTTTACTGTGCTTGGTGAGTAACCCCGTTTTCTGCAGGGATCGGATGCAGAGAGGTGTCAAAGTGAAGATTGTCAGTAGGAACATTTTTTTTCCTCTTGTCCAACATTGGCTTTTTCTGGAAGCTCTTTGCTGTATTTCCTGCACACGTTTCCTAAAGCCACAACCTTTCTCAGTGCTTCTACAATACTGCGCTAAAATGAAGGAGAAATACCAATGCAAGAGGTTTTCTTCATTCTCCTAAGTACACACCCTCACACTGGAAACCAGAGTCTTATCTTCCCGCTGTCTGGACTTGAGGTTAATTCACATTATTTTCTCATTTTATGGTTTTAAAGAATGAGTTTTAATCAAGCCACTTATCTAATTCACAATTGTTCAGAAACATATTTGCCATTAATAAAATGATCCTAAGTGCAGCCTAATGCACTGAGTGCCAACAAAAAGAAAAGACAAAATAATTACCAGCACTGACAAGGAATTCGGAAAGCCATTAAACAAAAACAATAATTTCTCCCCCCTAGTCCTCTAACTATAATTCACCCATATTTTTATACCATTAGAAGCTACAATAATTTTATTTCCCTCAAGTAAACCACATACTTTTATCTTTAGTAGACAAAAATTAAAGGAACACTTTCCTTTTTGTACTTCTAATATATTCTCCATGTTTTTCCCTTAATTGAATTAAATATGACATGTTAAAGAAGGAAACATTTCCATTTGGGATACAGATGATTGAACTTTTCTGGCAGATGTTAAATTTAATAAACATCATAGGACTGAATAGAATCTCCTTTATGTTATTTACAAATTTGAGATCTAATTTTTAAGTAATTACAGTCAGTACACAAAATCTGGGATAAAAAGCCACTGAATAAATGTGAAACTTCTGAGATCCTCTGAAGAGCTGCTTGATCAAAAAAACATTAATTTTGCAGGGATTCAGCTGAAGGCAGAGGCGACATTAAAAATAACTGAAGAGATTTTTATTTTCCCTGTTTCATAGACACAAAATATAACTGGCAGACTGTGACTACCCACTAACATTATGCACAATTAATATTACATATATCAACTGGATGCTAATAGTATCCAATAGACAGGACCACACCATATGATAGTCCCACTAATGTATTCGGCTTTCCTGGCAATTAAACAACATGGAAGCACTAACAATTAACATCAAGGTCACCCTCACATAAATTTTGATTTGGACACTCCTCACAGCAGATTTATGAGTGGATTCAAAGCTCATTAAAGTCGGTGGAACGACTCCTGTTGACTTAATGGGGATTGCATTTGGTGCACTGCTTGCTGTGTTTTCCTATGACAGATTAATTACACGCTTTTGTGAATAATCAGGCCTAAAATCAACCCTGTAACTTAAAGCTCCAAGCCTCGCTCACACGCTCGTGTAACTTTGTCAGAGATGGGTTTGAGTGTTATAGATGTGAGCCAAACTCAGAGCCAGATCTTCCCCAGCTTTGACTTTTAATCTTTAAACTGAAGTCTTAACATCCCCTCGCCCTACCTCTGACTGAATTCCTGATTTGAAGGTCAATTCTGGCTTTAATGACCAAACCAGCTTCAAAAAGATGGTTGTTGGGAGTGGAGGGAAAGAGAGAAAACCATGTGAGCACAACATAATACAGCAGCACAGAAAAAATTAAATTGTTTTTAAATAAAGTCAGAAAGCTCCTCTAAGCTGTGCTGCACAGCCACGTGAGGGATAAGGACACAGAGTGTGAACTATCCACAGAATTTTACAGTCACTACCCTGAGTGCCCTCTCAGTGAGAAGCTGTATAAACCAAGAAGTAAAACTATTTTTTCTCAGATGGATCAAATGCTTAATGCAAAGGTTATTCAGTTTGATTTGGTGGTGAAATAAGTGAGGGGATAGATGATTAATAACTCCAAGATGACTGCAAGCATTAGCAGAGTTGTTTATTACGAAGACACCAAATTACTCTAAGCTTTAACTCTGTCATTCTTCAAGTTGTCAAGTTATTCTAGGTACTTGAAAAAAAACCTACCTGCAAAATAAGATGCAAAGAAATAATCATAAAAACATCGAAATTGTAGCGATCAACAAATAAGGAATTTTAGGCCCAAAAGGAGCCATCTGTCCTTGCAACTTCAGAATCAATTCTTGGGGGAGGACAAATGTAGATTTTTATCCTGTGATGCTCCATTAAATGTTTAAGATGTGTGCTGGGATAGGTGTTACTGTAATAACCATAAAGAATGTTCCTTCAGGATTGTGCAAATCAGCATGGAAACACTGGGGCGATCATTAGGGATTATTACTGATATGTCCAGTGGAGAGAAATTACTAAACTCTTACTCAGGAAATCATCTTTTCATGTGAATAATTTCTCCTATCATGGCTCTCTCAAATCCATGCTGCTTCTGGAAGCTGAGGGAGAAGTTGATAGCTTAAATACCAGCAATATTTTGTGTCTCTGACACAAAAAAAAAAAACCCCTTGAGTTTAGTTTTGGGCACAACTAAGTTTAATTTCCTCTTGGAATTGTCCCTGTTCCTTAATAAATCTGAGAGCTCTGAGGTGGATCTGGGGTAGTTGTCGTGCACTGACTGCATCGTTCCTGGTGCTGGATGAGAGAACAACCATGGAATAAATGCACAAGTTTTCTTCTGTACTCTAAGTCTCACATGTTCTTCTGGTTTCTGTAACATCTCTTTTTCATGATGGATTTGAGGACATCAAGGCTGCCATGGCAATTCTAATATCGTATCAAAATCGCCAGGTCCTTCTCCCTAATCCCTCTTTCAAGAAGACTCTGTTCCTACCCTGATGTGAAAAAGCATTACGAAATAAGCATCAAAAATAAAGATATCTATGCAAATGCCTCTTTTTAGAGATGTTTGTATTAAGGCAGGCACACACATTCTGTCCCCACGTACTTAACAGCTGCACTTTGAGGATCTTACAGGATGAAAGCCACTTTATAAATGAAAGATATTACATATCCTAAGAGACATCTACTTATCCTTTATGATCTTGCTTAATGTTCTACTAAATCACGCTTAGTCTCTTGCTTTCTTACTTATATCCTCATTTACTACATGAATTTTGAATTTAAACGTTTCACAAAGGCTTTTTTTAAATGTTCCCCACACCTCTGGCACAAGTTTCCACAGAACTCTATCAATCTCTGAAGATTAAGACATAGGATTGGCACAGCTTTGTCTGTTCCAGAATACTTCTAGGCTGGACTCAGAACAATAAATACTTGGGAAAAAAAAATTATATGCCAATGCATGACGGTTTATCACTCATCCATATTTAGTGGGTCTTTTTTTTTTTTATGGATAAAGGACAGTTAATGTAAGAGATCATAAAAACAAGCTAATTAAATTCAAAATATCATCTGACAACTTATCCACCATTCAAACTCTCATAAAATATTTTAGTCACGAGAAGTAAATAGGTATTTTCTTGGCACTATGTGCCAGGATGAATTTTAGTTCAAATACAAGACTTCGGCAAACCATGAGTAAGTGCTCTCGATGAGATTTACAGAGGCTTTGCCATTAGGTCATATGGAGGGAGGATAAGACCTCAGTGTGTTTTAAAAGAAAATTGAGCAAAATTGGTGCATTCCAGAACTGCATCTGATTCTGAGCTTCCACAAAAAACCGAAGTTTCCACCACATCCAGCCATAGTGAAATGGTACCTGTTGCAGCAGGGAGAACCAACTGAGCAGCCTAAATGCAGCTCAGGCCTGAAAGGAATTCTGTTTGTAGCTGGTTTTAATAAAATGCATTTGTGACGAAGAATTTTGCCTGTCGTTTCACATTAGTCTGTAAATAATTTGAAATCATTAACAAGGCCTGCATTTGTCTCAAAAATAATCTAATTTCACCTTTGAATCACTGCTAAATATATTCAATACTTGTCTTAGCTCTGCTTGCTACTGAGGAGCACAAAGTCCCTTTTCCTGGGTAAATACATCCCCAGCTCACATAAAATCTGAATGTAGATTACTCATAGAGAAAGGCACTGAACACTCACGGAAGTTAACACCTTCTTGTTTCACAGTCAATTATTCATGTTTCCAATCTATAAGACCATTTTTCTCTCCTTAAATAACCAAGTACTTCTCATTTACATGCTGAAGGTGCACGCTGAGGGAAATAGGGGGAAAGCGAGCCCACACATTTGATCTAAGCACTTACACACACAGTGAATAAACTTACGAGTCACACTTTGTCCAGAAAAGGAACATTAAATTAATGAAAACCACCAGTGGCTCCTGTTCTTTATGGCATTTACTCTGGTATTCAACACAATATGTAATTGTTGCTATGGCAACTGCCGCATCTCTTGGCACCATAATAATTCTCAGATAAATGGATCTTTGTCAGAGCAGACTCCAAAGCCAGTGTATATGAAACCTGCATTTCCTTGGTGCTGGGGAAGGGTGAATTCAGTGCAGGCCTCGGGAAGCACAAGCCCGGCAGTGGAGGTGAGGGGAGGCGGCAGAGCTGAGCTAAAGGGGAGCGTGGGTGTCCACGGTAAATCAGAACTGCCCTGTGTGGCACTGCAGGGACACCCAAAATCTGCCCAGCAGAGGGACAGGGGAGCCACAGCCACACAGCACTGCCAGGCATGGCTCCTGCTCCCAGGGCTTGAGCTGAAGCCCACTGGAATCTGATTATTTCAGCAGGTTCTGGATCAGGCTGAAGTATAAAAAGGGAAAATAGGTGACTGGAATTTCTATGGAAAAGAGTGGTTAGGGAAATTTCTGATATAAAAGAAGCTCTTTGTTTCTTGCCCACGAGCAAGTGGTGTGTACAGAGGATTTTTATAAAAATAGAGTTTAAAATGCATCTAAATGACACTACAGAGTGACCCATTGATGAGAACAAGCTCTTGCTTTCATAGACATTAATTGAAATGTATTCTGTGAAATCCTAAATGTAGCAATGTCAACTTTAAAAGAAAAAAAATATCATCTATTCAGTGTATAGCAGGGGAAAGTCATTTATGAAAATGCCACCAATACACAGGTATTAAATTCTAAAATCTCTTTTACCTCAGCTTTTTATGTATGAATTCCAAGTCAATATGTGTTTGTTGTGCGATAACAAAAGTAACAGGAGTGATAACAACTTAATAACTTAATGGCTGAGAGAATGTTAATATGTTAAACTTTCTGCCAAACTGAACACAAGAGTGAGAAAATGAATTTTTTGTTGTTGTTTGATCTTTAAGAAAATCCTTCTTTATAAGCTTGAAGGACACCTTCATAAGCAAAGGCAAAGGATCTCCTCGGCTTTTCTGGAAATGGTATTCTATACACAGTTCTGATCAGTATAATAACTCAAACGTATCATAGATATTGATGCACCCCCTGTGACTTATTCTATTTTGTGCCTTAAAATTAAATGCAAAACATGGTATTTTATTTATTCAGTGCATCTCTTTCTGCAGCAAGTGCTATATGCAAAATCTAATAACATGGAACTCTTCGAGCCTGTTTGTCAATATCTCATATGGGAGTTCATCTCCATACCTCTGCACAGTCATTTTCAGCCTATTTGGAATTCTATTCTAAACAGAAAATGCTAATATACGTTAATGGGAACGATTGCCTGCTATATCAGAGAGGCTGATTCTTGATCTTACTTTCCAAATAACTTATTGAATTGCCAGATGACTAAACTCAGCTATTCACATTTCCTTGCCTGAATATTTTCTGCTGTGAGAGAGAATCCTGATTCATAATAAGATTATTGATCCGTTATCATCTGTTCTAAGGCAGAAAGCCATACATGTAGGATTTAAGGCTCTAAGCACTTTTTATCTCATATCCATAATATTTGCAATCTCTATCCTGTGGGGATAAGCAGAGAGCAAGACACAAACAGGAAATGCTAAGGTTTAAATCCAAGGAGCTTAGTTTCATTATTTCTGTTTGATACTTTAGGAAACATGCACAGGCAGAAGCAACTTGCACAAAAGGTATCCATGCAGGCTGTGACTTAGTAGGAATGAGAAACTGGGTCTGCAAGGAAGTTTTCAGCCAGGCTGCTGCGGCTGCTGTCACTGCTGTAGCAGACACGGCCGAGCGCTGGTGTTGGGAAAAGCAGTGGTTTGACAAGGGCAAAAAAAGCAGCAGCTCTCTGCCCAGCCCCTGGCTGGTACAAAGTGCACTGGACAAAGTAGCAGGACTGGGGCAACTTCGTTTCCTCCAGTCTCAGCTGCTGCTGGAGATGACTTTAAACTTTGTCTACACCACGGTCTCTCAAGGTGTGCTCCTCACTCTTATCTCTTCTTTTCTTTCTCCTGTTCCTTTTCTAGCTAGTGCCTGAAATGTGTCCTGAGGGTTTGACAGTTTCTATTTAATCATTTCATCCTTCTGTATGGAAGACTGCTGAGCACCATACAGTGAAGTCACTACCAGCCTGGAATTTCTGAATATCTGCCTGCCCTCTTATCTGCTTTGGTGCCAGACTCTTGATATCTCACTCCCCTCCATCCCTCGCCCTGTGTCTGTAATGGTGTAACAAATAAAAGTTCTGAATAACTCCCTTTGCTGTGGGGAAGGAAAAAAAATTAAAAAGGCTGCAAACACACAGAGAGAGGCAGAGACAGATTGTTTCCCAAGGGTTCCCAAGCTCCCAGTATACTGAGGGTATGTTCATTAAAACCAGCATTACATTTCAGAGGGGAGCAGGACTAGCAGACACCATTTTATTTAGCCTCAGAGGACACAGTTCAAGCCCCAGCTTGCCACCTTTTGCAAGTCACCGTTTATTATGAGGCTCTACAACAGCCTGGCTACACTTTCTGCCTTCCACAAAACGTGACTCTTTCAATAAATACACAAATCCACTAATGTCTGGACAAATGAGATGAAATTTCCACCTTGCGGTTGTCCCACTTTCTCTACAAAACAAAGCAGGGATCAAACACTGGACAAAACACAAGCTAAAAAAAAAGAGAGAATGCTGCCAATCATTGGCTTGACCAGTTTCTCCCCAGCTAGGGTTTGTGAGTAATTTATTTTTTCATTAGGGATCTGAGGCTTTGCAGTCCTCTGAATTAATCAGAATGAACCCAGAGTTCATTTGGGGAATCCTGAGTGAATCAAAACATTTCCAGGTCTCTTTTTTTTTTTTTTTTTTAATATCCCCAAGCACTCCAGTTCTGACTGTGTGAGAGAGGCTCAAGCAAGCGCTGGGCAGAGCAGGGCACGAGCAGAGCTGTGCACATCCCGACAGTGCTCCATGAGGAATGTGCCATTCCTCACCAGCACGGCTCCATGGGGAACGCACCTGAAATTCCTTTCTTTCGCTGAGCTCTGATTGCATCAGGCTCCAAGTGAGTACAGGCACACAACTACTAAAGAGTGATGGTGCACCTTCCTCAGGCTCTTCTCTGCGCTCAGGGTCAAATCCCTCTAAGAAAGACAGAAGATTTTTGGGAATAGTCCCCTCTGTCAAGACAGACAGAGAGCAGTATCAAAATCATAGGAGGGAGAGGGCACCTCCAGCGGGCTGCAGAAATCAATTCCAGCTGCAATCTGCTCTGGAATCTGATGTGGAATCTGATGGACAGATTTCCGCGTGTATGCATGTCTGAAGGTAGAGATTCACGGGGTTTAGGGCATGTTAAACATGCAGACACCAGGAAAAGCAGCAGTGCTGTATCTGCTCCTGCAGCAGACTGTGTGATCAGAGAGTGATGGCCAAGCCGGCTGATGACTGAGGAGCCACCTCCCTGCCCGAACTGTAGCCATGGCCACCCCTGGATGGAAAGCTGCAGGCTCTGCAGATCTATTGTGCTTCTGGCTGAAGAGGAGGAAAACAGGCCCTTCAGATGCAAATAACAGTTAAATAGTAAGAGATATTCCAACAGCCACTGATTATACTCTGGCCATAAAGTTAATTTAGTTAATCACATAGGACAGATCGGTGAGGCCAGCTGGAATCAGCCCCCGTCTTTAGCAGGAAAGAACTGCACCCCTTCACCAGCAGAATACCAAAAGCTTCCCTGTACGCTCCAGATTGCACCTCTAAATAATTTCCATATTCATCCAAAGTATGGTTGGTAGCAATCAGAAAGTTTTAGGAACTCCAGTCTGTTCCTAGGCTTAGACTGCCAGTCAGCACATCAGAGATCATTGTTGAGAGCCATTCCCAAACATGTTGGGAATCTGCAATTAGCAACATTAACAATGGGACTTCACAGCTGTAGGTTACATGCTTTCAGAAGAGAAATGGCAGTTGCTGGCAGTGGGAAAATACTTAAGAACTACTTTTCCTCTAATTAGACAAGGTACTGTTCTCTAAGTACTGAATGCTAAGCACTGCTCCAGCATGTGCTCATCTTAACCCCACAGAATTATGCTGAATTACTAAGGTTCCATCTGAGCATTTCTTAGCCAAGGCTCCTTGCATAAACAGATGGAGCTGTTCTGCTGTTTCCATGCTGACACATTTAGACTGCAAAAGTAGAGGATTAAGTTCAAATTTATCATGAAATCACTTTAGATAGGACACTGTAGTCTTTACATCCTTCTCAAGTATGACAAACAGAAAGACAACATTGTCTGTGTGGTGTTTAAAACAGGCAAATAGATGAAAATGTTGGGGAGAAATTCTGGTTTAACAGCTACGGAGGGGTTGCTGAGAAACAAGTAGGGCAGCCAGCCCCAAAGATCTTTGTATTCCCTTGAAGAAGGGGATGATCTGCACTGGATGGATTTCCCAGGACACATTAAGGCACCATGTAACTCACCAAGGCACTGCAGACACCACAGATGTCCTCACCAAATGGGTTATCATCTGGTCATGGGCTGAGTATCAAAACCCAGACAGAGGTGATGAATGCAGGTTGAGATGATGTTGTGATATTGTCACCTGGGAGGAAAGGCTGGAGTGTGGCACAATATACCTGATTCAGACTGATTCTCTCTCTCTGAAGCAACACAAAGTGGTTGGAACAGAATCCAGGAGTGAGGCCAAATCAGCCCTGGCTTTCAAATGTAGTCTGGAGAGAGATTACAACACTGGGCATCCTTTAATATTGCTGGAACATTCTGAGGGGAGACTCCCCAGAACCCAAACGGGACATAAAGAGAAAAGGTCACTGGCAGAGCTATGTCACAGTCTGCAAATCCACAGCTGGCAACTCCTACTCATGAGACAAGATTTCCCCGGGATTGTAACTTCCATAGAATATCTGACAAGATTTCCCTTCAATTGTAGCTTCCGTAGAATATCTCCTCTCCCAGATATTGAAGGGCTGCTTCTCTAAGAAAACCAGAATAAAACTTCAGAATCTGATTTTCAGAGAGTCAGATCTTCACACATAAACCAACCCCTTGACATTTAACTCCAGACCTCCTGTTAGAGACGTCTCGAACTCCTCTGTGGTTTTAGTGACTTCTAACCAGAGAATAATGATTCCCGTTCTGAAACTGCTCCTAAGGTTTCAAAATAAAACTATTTTAACATTCTTGTGAATGCACCAGAAGGAGCAAGTCTTGCTAGTCTGAGGCACAGGACAGCCAAGTGCCCAGCTTGCTCCTGCAAGCGTAACTTTCCTACTCTGAATTTGGCAGTCTGCGGTCCTAAACTCACAGCTCCTCCACGTAAGAGACTCCCTCAAGTATGACTGTGTTAAAATTTAATTTTGTGAAGAAACGGCATATTTAAATGAAATTAAATTCCATTTCAGTGTTCTGATCAGTTTTCTGCTGTTACACATTCTGCTTCT
The DNA here is from genome assembly GCA_013400655.1 of Mystacornis crossleyi. Lineage (NCBI taxonomy): Eukaryota > Metazoa > Chordata > Aves > Passeriformes > Timaliidae > Mystacornis > Mystacornis crossleyi. The sequence continues at coordinate 73,004 of VYZQ01040442.1, read as the reverse complement.
TTCTCTGTCACTGGCAATCCATATTCACATCGTGTGCAGCTTGAAGTCCAGAGCAAAACCTTTCTTCAACCACGGACTTGCAGAAGTTTGTTCAACCTTTCTCCTCAAGATAATTTGGTTTTTTAATGGAAGACTTAAGTTATACAAATATATTGTTGGGAATATAATGAGTATGCTCCAATTGAATGTCTAAATAGCAAATCAAGACAAGAGATCAGTCATTTTTATCAAGGTTTCTTTATATTTCTGTGAAATTATAGGTCTGTAAAGGTACCAGGCTTAACTGTCTAGTGAGCCGCTGTCCTGCCTGCCCCTCTCCTAAATGCCAGGACACAGAAGTGAAGGCTATCTCACATCTCCTTTGGTTACTTGCAGGGGTGTGAAGTAAACAATTCAATCAATTTGTGAAGTGTTTTATCCCCCAGAGAAGGAGGTTTGTTCTACACTGAAATTCAGGAGGGGAAAAGAAAGGACAAAATATTCAGTGGACAGAGCAGAACGAAAATCACCAGGGCATAGAGACAGAATGTAAATGTGTGCTGCTGTTTGTGTGCAGATGTTTAAGCAGTTTACCACATAACAATGTCAGATAAGCAGACCAATATGAAAATTTTAATTCCACAGAATTCAATCCCACATACTTAGACTTGGAGTGAAACGTGAAGGTTCTGCAAATTCTAAATGACACATTTAAATGATGATTTTCCATTTTTAGTTGTGGCCAGACTGTGATTACCTGGCATAACATATGCTGGAAGAACCAGCCAATTTTAATACTTGGGCTCTTTCATTTGAATAAACTCTTTATGAATGTTTAGCATCTACACCTGAAGATGTAATACATCTTCCATCTTCCAAAAACCGGGATATGTGCATCACAAATTAAGCCAAGTGCTAAAATATTACAGCACTATCTTCACTGAAGACTGATTTTGATCTCTGCTAACAGATTAAATTGCTTACAAACCTGGGTGACATTTGTAAATATTTAGCAGCAACATCTCCTTGGCACTTTTTTTTTTTTAATCCTTGGTATTTATCTTACCTTTAATGCACCACGTTTTTCATTTGCTTCAAGAATAAAGATTTCTGCCATGTCCTCAGCGTGCTCTGACCGCGCATGGACAAACAAGGCTCTGCCAACTTCTGATACATTCTTGAGTGCAACCAAATTCCCATCAAGTTCCACTGTAAAGTCTGGGTTAGAAACTTCAAAGTTCAAGTTGTTATTCCCTTTGCAGTCATCAAATTTCACTGGGGGGAAGAAAAAAGGAAAAAAAGCACATTATAAGTATCCACTTTGGAACACAAGCTTCAGCTATCTTTATGTTATTAGCTTGTGTACAGATCTGGGAAGAAATGTCTCTCAGTCTAAGGAAAAAAACTTTCTAAGAAATTTTATATATTTCTGAGTCTACTTCATAAACAAATCTATGAATGTGCATTTCCAGAAGGATGAAGAGGCTTTGACCATCAAAGGCTTTGACCATTAAAGGCTTTGACCATTCTAACTGGGTAGGAGATAAACAAAACCCTTTGGACATGAGTCTTTTGTGATCACTCCAGTCAAATGCACACCCAGTTCCACAAATTGAGCAGTGGCAACAGAGACCTTGTTGTGCTCCTCATCACAGCCCAGGATCTCTACAGGCTCTTCTGTGGCAAAGTACTTTCAGATATTCAGTACATCTTTAGGCTCAGCACTGCTTGTTTACAGAATATCCAGCCCCAGGTTACTGCAAAAGTTTTATAAAACAGAAAAACCGAACTGTAACATTTCCTACTACCAGGATTGTCACACAATTCATAAGCTGCGCTGTAGCTAAGGATTGTGAGAATGTTTAATTGAACAGGAGCTGTCAATAATCCTGGTTCACTTTACATGGAAGGTTTAAAATATTTAGGAAGGCTGGCATAAAGAGGAAAATGTCCCTAAAGCACAAAGATTTGAGACTATGTCCCAGGTTTCTTCTCGGAGTCATTTTGCACAAAATACTGGATAAAATGTTAGTGATTTAACTACCAGCTATATGAGTAAGACATCTTCGCCACAAACTTGCGATTGCTAAATAAACTTCTCAGGTTGTGGCATCTCTGAACAATATATTTGCATGTGAAGGGTTTTTCTGCAGACAGTCTGTTTTGTATTCCCCACCTGCTCCTCAAGTTACTGCTGCTGCAGACTTTTCACTTACCTGTATGCTCTCACTATTTTTATTTTACATTTCACTTCCACTGGATCTTTAAAAACTGCATTATGCTTTCAGAAAAACTACAGACATGGATACCAGATACATAAAATCAACAACAATGGAGTTTTACTACAAAATAGAACACTTTGTGTAATTGTTTAAATTCAATTTACTTGTTTAAAGTCTATACTTCTTATATTGGGTCATTGTTTTTAAAGAAAGAGAAACAATCCCAGAGTCTCTCATGGCCAATCCCTGAACTCTTCCTGACTATGTAATCCCTATAACTGGTTCTGAAGCACAGAAATAGTCTCAGAGTGGGTGGCCACTCAACACTCCTGGGAATTTACACAGAAATTCTCTTCATCAGCATTTTCGTCTCTCCAGACAGACCAGCACGAAGACAGGGCTGCCAGAGGACCTGGTGGAGATCCTTCCTTTCTGGGTATTCACTGGGACTGAATCCCAAAGTAGACCACCACAGGGAAAAAGAATCATTGCTGGTTCCAGAACTTCCAACTTCATTTTATGATGAATATTGATGGGATGGGTTAGATTAAAAATTAAACAATGTCAAAATCTCAAGCATTCAGACAGAATAAGGCACAAAAAGAGAGGTGGGGCACTATTTACCGAAGCGAGAGTGGAGGGTTGGCCTCGGGCTGCTCCCAGCCTCCCACCCGGCCGCCCCCTCACTCCCCCACCTCGGCAGAACTGGGGAGAAAGATGGAAAAGATAAAGACAGGGAGGTCACTTACTAATTACCATCGCTGGCCAAACAGAAACAACTTGGGGAAAATTAATTTAATTGCCAATTAAAATAGATGTGGATGTTGAGAACAAAACAAAATTAAAACCACCCCACGAAGCCATGACCCTGTGAATTCACACCAGACAATCCTCTTCCCGAGGAGTCCAAACACTCTGACAGCCACCACAGTCTCTGGCAGAAAAAATCCCCCAGCAGCTGAAGGATCTGCTGCTGCACAAGGTTTAAGCTCAATTACATGTTTTTAACTAAAAACTGCTCCCATTTCCTCCACTTTACTTTAGGGCAAGAGAACTATCCTCGGATTCACAGTGGGACAGAAAACCAGAATTTCATCCTCTCATTTGCTGTCTCATTGAATTTTGCTGAAAGCAAGCGGGATTATAAATAAAACAGAAACAAAAACTCTTTCCCCTCAGACACTCCAGTCTCTCCAGACAAACCTATCTCGGGCTGTCAGGTGGCAGATCCTGCCTGCAAAGTCTTGTACTGAATTAGAACCAGGAGGGAAAATCACGGAATGTGGGAGCAGCAGCAGCTTAAAGCAATTTCAGAGTGCTCAGACTGTGCTGGTGCCCACACTCCGAGGCTGAGAACTGCTTCCAGGAAGGGTCTTGTGCTCACAGCAGGATTTTGGTGGGAGGTTCCCTAAGCAAGACCTCCCTGGTGAAAAACCACCCGTTGGAGTTCATGTTGTTTTTATGACAGGTGTTTTAACAGACTCACTTCAATTTCCTAAAGCTACCAACCAACAGAAATGCAATATTTCCCCGTCACTATAAATGTGTGAAGTTGAAATTCTCTATGCAAACCTCTGTATAGATATATGTACTGTTCAGATTGCAGCCTTTGTGAATTGCAAGTCTTATTCTTTTAATCCCCTAAAAACCTCAAAACCCAACTAAATAATAATAACAAAAAAATAATGAAATAAGTTTTAGGAACTTCTTGTATTGATGGCATCCCTTCCCACTGCAGAGGGTTTGGAACTGCATGATCCTTAGGGTCACTTCCAACCCAAGCCAGTCTGTGATTCTCTGAATAAATATCTGCTTCTCATAATCAAAAGCTGCTGGTGATTTACTATTAATAGCTTACAACTGGAAAAATTTATCATCAGCCTCTGAGAAATTATGTCAGGAATAAAAAATTTAAAGAAATGTTTAAAAAAGCCAAAGAAAACAATAAAAAAGTAGTCCCATAAAACCAAATGTCATAGTTCAGAGCTGTAGCGTCACTCAGGGAAACACCCGGGCTTCCAATCCAGGAAAGGACGAACTGGTTGTACTTCTGGGTTGTACTTCTGAAAGAGGGAGGACCTGGCTGGGAGTGCGCTGCTCCCCCCCTCTGCTCAGTGTCACACACCCTGGGATTCCTGCATCGCTGCCATCTGCGTGCTCTGGGGGAATCCAAAGACCACATGCAGATTTGACACATGGAACCAGGAGAAGTACTTGAATCTATTCTATATTCCCTTGGAACTATGAATTTGATGCTTTTAAGCCTTTTATATTTTGCTGTCTATTCATCTTCCTCATGAAACCGTGCAACTTTTTTCCAACAAGGGCTGAGGCAGAGTTGTTTGAAAGTGGGAAACTGTTTTTTTTCTGCCATATCTCATCCAAAAGCACTGATGCTTTCAATTCCCAGTCCTACCACAGAAACAAGAGTATTTGGTGAGGTTAATAGCATGGAGAAGGAAAGAAAATGAAAAGGCTCTGAGAAGTACTGATATGTAGGAGAGAAATTAGAAGTGGAAGGAGATGAAGTGATCGTGAGGGTAGAGAACATTGAAGATTATTTGGCCTAAGGGCCAACAGGGATGAAAATAAAACCAATTGTTAAGAGAGTTGAAGGGAACCGTAGCCTTAGATAAAATCCCTAGTCTGAGCTCGGGATCAAATGCGGACCTTATCAGGATGAAGATGTCTCCTGGACTGGGCTGACCAGGGAACATCACAGGAGATTGGATTGCATTCCCCATCATCCTCACGATGCTCCTCGCTGGGAGCATTTGCTTCCTTAAACCCTTGTGGCTTCTGGTGAAGAGCCGGTGCAAATACCCAAAATTTACAGCACTTGGACTGCCCATAGCAGGCTTCAGGAGCAGCTACACAGTCTAAGGAGCTGGGCCTGGCACTGACCACACTGGCTTTCCCTGCCAGGCACTCAGGAGAACTTTGAGGTCTTTCAGCTTCATCAGGTTACTCAGATTTCCCATCCATGGTACTACATCTATCTCCTAACCAAACCTGTACATTGTTAATGCCTATTAAATACAAGGGGAATAGGATTTTTAGTTCTCATTCACTGGTGAAAAAATTCTTGCTTTGTACATAAAGCCAGTGTAGAAATCTTTATGTAAAAGCTATAAAGTGTGATTGATTAATTACTCCTTATGTCTCCCAGGTACCAACCGGTGTAACAAAAACGGGACAGAAGTTGTGGATATCAGCTGTGGAAAGCGTCAGCCTGAGCTGCAAAGGTGCTCTCTGAGTACCCAACACTTTGCTGCTTGGCAGCCCCGATAGCATATGGTCTGTGTGACGATGTTTGTGAGGTGCATTTGTCACGGAGATGAGGTGCGAGGAAAGCCCTGAGATGGATAATTGACATTATTTCCCACTGCCCACGAGCATGATAAGAGGTTGGGCGAGTGGCAGCCTGATGAGAGGGGCCACGCACCCCAGCACCTCCCATGTCCTCCTGCACCCTCGCTCTGTGTTACGGCTCGAGGAATTTCACTGGGTTTTAAACTCCTCACAGCAAAGGCCACTTGTTTACTCTGTCTGTACAGCACTTGCGACAAAATGATTCATGTTTGGTGCTCAGGGTGCTACAAAAACGCAAAAAATGAATAACAGCAGCAGTTCAGCTCTAGCCCCAAACTAAATCATTGGTAACGATGCCCGAGACGTGACAAGTGAATGTCTCATTGACAAGAATTCAATGAGCAATTAAAACAATGATCTAATATTTATATGAAGGTGGAGTTCTTCATTTATTGACGCATCTATGACTCTTTTGATGTTCCTAGTCATGCTCCAGCTGCCAAATGAACATCTTTATTGTGCCTAATATGCCACATGCTACGAGACTTGCTCCAAAACTCCATGCAAGCAAATTGAAAATACTGCCAAGCAGCTCCCAGTGAAAAACATGAGTGTCATTCATCCCCCTCTGTTCATTTCTCAGCCTCCTGTGTTAGACTTTTACTCCTTTTTGTAAAATTTGCATGTGAATTGTACAGAATATTTCTCTCCACCAAGCAATACCTGCATGAATCCCAAGGCTTTAATCACTGACTTTGAGCTTATCATCATCAAAAGGCCTGTTGGAATGACTTGTGCAGGATCCCAAGTCCATTAATGCAATGATGGGCAAAGTTGTAACTGGAAATATTAACCTTTACAGATCTCAGCATGAAAATTCAGGTTCCTGAGATTCATCCTTTCAGTGCATCTCATTTTTACAGTTATATCACAAATGGGAGGTTTCTACACCCCTGAGATATTTATGATAATGACCCACAGATGTTTTAGAGGATACCATTTTGAAACATTGAGAGGTTGGCAGTGGCATTTCTTGTAAACTATAGGAAAAGAAAACAAGCTGAAATAGGTTTGTATTCAAAGCATATGTTGGCCTGATATATTCCACTTCCAAAGCAATTTTTTTCTGAGTTTAATTCTCAGAAGTTTAATTTGTTTGGAACAGAAATACTGAATCTATAATTTTCTCTCTGGTGAAATCTCCACAGAGGTATTCTGAATAAATAAATACACATATTTATCTATAAGAACACCAAAACTAGCTCTGTATGTCTCTATGTACAGGTATTCATATTTTTCCTGTCAGTTGATCATAACAAGCAACAAAATGCCTCCTGAATGAGGAAATTTCACATTGAAAATACAGACTTAATTACTCTATCAATTAATATTAGGATGCCTTTTGTAAATATAACTTAGCCTTGTTCAAATCTTTGGGAATTACAGCATCAAAGCAATATTATCCTGTGCATTTTTTTCTTGCCCTTTCTAGCAAATAACTTTAGATCATATTGAAGCCACAAGTCAGAAGCTGTATCTGTGAGTGGTCTGGAGATGCAAGGAAAGTACATTATAGCTGCACAAAGGCAACTTAACTTCCCAGCCCAGCAGGGATCCCCCAGCTCTGCTCACAAGTCCTCCCTGCCCAACAACATTAGCAAAACAGGGAAGTTACACAGAGACTGGCGAAGCCGAGCTTCATTAACTACAAAGAGACAAAAGTGATGGTTGAGGCAAATGGAAATGCTTCTGAGTGCTGTTGTATATAAAAATTCATAAAGCACCACGACCCAGCGAGGCTCTGGCTGGCAATGAGCAGTGAGGGAAAGCAGCAGCAAGTGGCTGGGGCAGGGCCGGCCCCAGAGACGCCGCTGGCTGCTCAGGGCAGAGCTGGCTCGGGGACAGGCCCTCTGCAGCTCCAACTGCACAGACACAAAGTGCTGGGAGCCTCCAAGGGCTGAGTTAGCCCGGCAGTGTGGGGAGGAAAAAATCCACCTGGAACCAGCGCATCCGGACTACCTGAGTCCATCCGAGAACGAGAGGAAGCTGTCGCAAGAGCTACCGGCACAGGAGCTGAGAAATTAAACAAATCCTGCCTTTCAAGCCGACAGAAATGTCCAGTAGGAGAAACAGAGTCTTTGCCTGCCTTTGAGGTGCCTTCAAAACCACCTCTGGAACTCGAGCTCTGGCAGTGAGCCCACAGGCTGTGTGTTTTCTGCTGTTTTCTGTGAAAATACCTGAGCAGCAGAAGGAAAAAGTGCTGCTCCGTGACACTTTTGAGGGCAGAATGATGTCCAGACAAGACACTGTCAACAGAAAACTCAGACAGATTGATCCTAAAGATATGATGTTATCATTGCTTCATATCTAAAAGTGCTGCAGAAATAATGGATTTATGGCTTAGAAAACCCACAAGCGTGACTGAAGTATTTACACATTAAAAAATTTATTGAACATTTAATAAAATGAACAAAATGAATTTTATGAAAACCCTTTGTGAAGGTTTTTTTACAGCTTAATGCTACATTCTATCTCTGCAGTAGAATTGCTACAGAATGATTTTTTAACAAATCCAACAAGCAACAGCGGGTTATTATCTCACACTGCATGTTTATGATATTCTTGCATTTATATAATTTCTTTATGTGCCCCTGAAGTAAATTACAGTGATGACTTATTTACCATCCAGGGAGTCAAAAACTGAGGGAATACGAGCAACAGCACAATATTCGTCACAACATAACAAGAATTGCTTAAGACAAATACACATTTATATTCGCCTTCTTTGGAAGAACAAGTACTAAACAACAGACTTCATCGCTGCACATACTTTTCAAGTCTGAAAAAATAAACTGATTACCTAAACTGGCAAACATTGCTGTATGGTTTATATGTGATGATTCAATTTGTGCAGAGCCCCATTACGAGGCAAAAATTAGGCCAGCAGTTCATCCGCCGGGCACAGGGTGTTCATTCCTGCCCTTTGGAGAACACCCTTTCCACTGGAGAAATGGTACCTATTAATAGCCACAGCTTTCTCTGTGCTGTCAGATTTCATTGCAAGCACATATCACAGATAGGAGATAAGCTCCCTTAGATGATGAAAGACAAGGGATTTCACGCAGAAGCCAGCTGCAGCCAAGGAGAGGTGTGATATTTTTACAGAAGAATCACACTGGTCTCTCTTCTGCATATCCTCTACCACCTACAGTCATAGCAGAGCTGGAAAACTGCTAATAATCTGAAATTCTGCAGCACAGATCACCTGAGCAACAAGTGATCCCTGACTGAAGGCTCCCCTGCCTTTGTGTGATGGGCCTGGTGTGTGATTCCAGAACGAGTGACTCCATCCTCACCAAAACCCACATCAGCCATGCTCTGCTCCGCCCTGCTCCTCACCTTCTGCCCCACCCAACGCTGGACTCTGGCATCTTCTCACATCTCACCGAGCTCTGCCTCTCTGCTCCCAGCACATCTCAACACCACTTGGCCAGATCTGAGTATCACATCAGGTACCCTGAACTAGAGGCGATCAACCCTGCCCAAAAAACAGAAGCATCACAACTTTTATCAGCCCAGTTCTGGAGTAAAATGTCCTGGTCCCACAGCACTGGTGCTGCTGTTTGGGATTCCAGCAAGTGCTTGCACAGAGCACAGGCGAGCAAGATGTCTCCATTAGCACCAAACTCAAGGATTCCCGACTTTTTCCATGGCGCCGCCTCTTCTTGCCTTTTCCCACCATGCTCCCTCCTTCCTTTCCCCTAGAAAGGAAGATCCCTCAGTAGTATCTCATGCTCTTCAAAAATTAATTCTGCTATCAGCTGTCTGTGGCTGCTTGAAATTACAGGAAAACACAAACACTACAATCAAAACTGAGGGCATTCCCTCCTCCCCCAGCAGATTTCACCAGCTCACATTACAGGATACCTTCACACATCATTTTGCTGCCCATTGTCTTATTTAGGGCAAAAATTTAATCAGGTGGAAGGAGCTGTAATGAGTTGTTCTCAATTGGAAGTTATCTTGACTTATTCATTACAACACGGAGGTGTTATTGACTGATCTCCTGGGTCACTGGCTGCATTATAAGGCACGGCAATAGTGTAGCTGCTGCTCTAAACCCAAGAGAAAAATTACTGTTTCAACAAAAATATTATGTCAGGGAGTGTGCCTGAAGGAAACAAATATAAATAAAATCTAAAATAAAACCTTTAGATGTTATATCACAGTCACTAATCTGCACAAAGCACAGTTCAGTTTAACTGGAGCTGTTGTCTCTCTGAAATTGCAGGGGACACAGACTGACTCCACATTCGTGGAGCTCCAGTCTCGAGGGAGCTGTCACATCTGGGGAGGAATGTGGCATTTCCCTGTTAATGCTACATCGATTCTGAGCAGCCCAAATGACCCCAGAGCCAGCAGTGATATGTAGAAAAGGCACTTTTTAACTTTTTTGGTTGCTGTGAAAGGGTTTCCCATTGCAATGCAAATGATCAATAATTTTCCATTTCAGCGGATTTACACAGCATTCTGCTAATGTCCCCAGGAGAACGTAAGACAAAATTAACTGTAGATTCTTCCAGTATCTTCGCTGGCTGGGTCTGAGACACAAGCAGACAGAATCAAAGACATTCAGATGTATTCAATATGTCTGTGGCTCTGCAGATTGCTGTGAGAAGTTTGTCGATATGAAATTAATCGTGTCCTATACAGGAGAGAGATGGGACAGAAGTCTGAGCTTGTACAAGAATTCCCAGTGGGAGGTAATGGATCATTTCCTTTGAATGCTCCTGAATATAGCTTGGAGAGGCAGTGTACTACTGACCATGAATTTTCTTGGCTTCTGCATGGGTACACATCTGATCTTTGAGCAGCCACCAGAAGTGCTAACAACCCCAAATTTCCTGACGTATGTAATTTATTAAAAACTAAGCAGCTGAGGTTGTATTCAGGTAAAGAAACAGTGTCCCAGGAGATTTAACTGTATAAATAAAATGCTGCCAGCAGATGTCAAAAAGTAACAACAAGCAATCACTCACAGGAAACACCTATAGTGAAACCAGCTCAGAAAGTACCTTATTTACACCAGGATGTGTTTCAAATGCCTCCAAAGCCACAAATTTATTTAGTAAAGGTTTTCCATTAACTAGACAATTAGTCAAAGGTCATGGGGATATTTTTCCTCAAGTTGGCAATTAAAACTGTTTATCTTCAAGGTCAGTTTGTTATAATTACAGTGATCTGTCATTTCTTAATGTGACCTGTCAAATTTTTTTCCTTTTTTTCTTTTTTTTTTTTTGTTTTTTTGTTTTTTAAAGGTATGAGGTTCTGTCAGCACTCAACTAACACCATTTTTCTATGAGTTTTAAATTAATCTAAGAGAAATTATGATATTCTCTCAGATGAACAGAAGATTCACGGAGTTACACGCACTTTTCATTTGCCTGAGGTTGGGCCATTAGTGAGAAAGGCAAATAAATGATAGAAGTGAAATATGGGGCCTCATTGGAGGAATGAGAGCTTTTTCTGCTCCTCCAGTGGCAAGTTCAAATAATTCAATGATTTGAGGCTGGAAGAAGAAATTGTTATTGTAAAAAATACCTTTTGTTTTATACCAAATCCACGGCAGCTACTCACAACCTTATACACTTGCTTTTATCAGAGATGGGAGAAAAAAACATTGCTTGAGATATCTCTCCTGCTCTGGCAGTACTTGGAGACAAGAAGTCAAAGGGCAGGAGTTTTTCATTAAATAAGGCATCACTACAAAGTGCTTCTTTGCACATTACCCACAGACGCTGTGCGAGGCAATATTGCCTCCACCTCCTCAGTCTTGGGTCTTGCTTTCACCTTCTCTGTGGAATGACAACTAATCTTTAGTTCAGCTCCCTGATTCCTCACCTCAACACTCAAAAAAGAACACAAACTATTGGTCAGCACATGCTAGGAAATGCTGAAAACCCCAAATACATGGACGTCTAAGTACAGCTGCCCTTCTTCTGGAGTGATAATAATTATAAAAGTACAATAATGTTTCCTTAAGAGACATCCCCAGGAATAAAGCTCTCAGCTTGTGACCTGTGAAATAATTTCCAAACAGCACTCAGTGGTAGGAGTTTGTTTCAGAAATAGAGAATGACGCATCATTTACAATACATAAAAGGAAATGAGAGTGAGTAATAAATCCACTGTGCAATATTTTCCTTTCAAAATGGATCCTGTAGGTTGCTGGCCTATTTTCCCAGCTGCTGAATGAGTAATGCCATGCCTGAAAATCTGCTCAAACCATTTATTCTGTAGATTGTTCAGCTTTCCCAGTGAAAAACTGAAACTAAGTTCCTCCCAATTTCAGGGGAAATCTTTTGGTTTCTCGTCTTGTCCATCAATGAACCTGACAGAGGAATAACAATTTCTCTCAGTGGTTTTACCAAGTTCTCTCAACTGAGCTCCCTCAAACTTTTTAAAGAGTCACCAGTACAAAGTTGATTTCTCCATATCGATCAGATAGATCAAATAACTGACGTACACTCCCTCTCAGCCCTCAGTCTAAAAATCTGAGTAATGAAATAAAGCCCTTGGACACAGTTATTAATAACTTTTCAGAAGGCCTTCAGAATCTAAACTGCATTTAGTTTTGCAGACTGAGTTGGTAGTTAAACTTTGTTTTTGCTCAAGTAACCATCCAATTCCAACACACAGATCACAAACTACACAAAAATCAACCTGCTAAAATACTAAAATACAAAACTTCAAAAATCAACCTGCTAAAATACAAAACTTCTGAGAACAATGAGGAAAGCCACCTCTCAAACCTCTACTGGATTTTAAACTTGTTAAATTGCCATCTCTTTCAAACAATATCAGTGTTTGAGTAACAGTTACAGAACCAAATAACCTTGGTTTGAATTTTGACTCTGACACTAAGATCAGACAAGTTGCACTGCCGAGAACAATGTAATTAAAATTGCGCCATGTAATCTTGCTCTGCACAGTCATTCCCAGAACAGTTTCTATTCACATCAAACACAGGCTTTTGTACTTTAAAGAAAGACAGGCTTTGGCATCTTCCACAAAAGAACTGACCTGAGGGAAAGTATATTCCGTCAGTCAGGATCATTTATAAGCAACCTGAAATTTGTTTACATAGATAAACTAAGGAAAGAACACCAGGCTCCTGAAGTTTGTGTTGCTTTTAGTAACTAAGGAACAATGAAAAAAAAACACCAAAAAACAAGAGAAAACACAAACAGCTCAATAGTGATTATTTGATGATCTGGGTGATGCTGTTATTCACGTTTGCTACTGAAATGGGTGGAATTGCTCCACATGCTCACATTTAAACAAGTACTGCACATGAAGCAAACAGCAATGAAAAGTTGCATCATCTACTTCACAAAATCTCTATTTCAGATATAAGCTCTGCTTCTCAGAGCCATTTGCTGCTGGCTGGTTGTCACAGGTCGATGTCCCACCTTCGTTTGTCACCGTGTGGGTAACGCTGCCAACCTCGAGTTCACACCACTGGAACCCCCAGCTAAGACTGGGACCAAGGCAGTGCTTGATTCCAAGCCCTTTTGTCGTCTTCAGGAGCATGGATCAGGCCCATCACTGACAGTTTCCACAGAAAGCTGTGACCAGTGGATAAAATTCTGTCTAATATTAAACTTCACAGTCAACAAAAGAGTGTAGTGAAAAGCTGTCTGAAAATTTTATTACCAGACATCCTCTTAGATTTAATAGATTACAGTTATCCTTAAAACTACATGAATTCCAGCTGCCATCATAGCTGTCAACTCAACAAAATTTGTGTCAGAGTCAAATAAAGGGAAAAACCCCTTGATTTCTCATCTTCACTCGTTCCTCCTTAGGCTCGGTATGGGTCCCACTAACGACAAATGCTCTTATGGCTGCACTGAGAATTGCTCATACAGGTTTCCCACACTATCACCTCACTTTGCAGCATTACAATGCAGAAACCTCAGCACATCTGTTTGAATAAGTGTCTCTTTTTCTTCACATTAGAATAACTATAATGATTGTAACGCTTATGAAGTTTAAAGAGGTGAGATAATAATCAGTCAATCTTTACTTTGCTTCTGGTTATAAAGCCATTAAAAAAAAAGAAATGCAAAAACCCCCAAACCACTAAATCCATACATTTTTCCAGCTCATGTCCCTTCCCAGAGCATTAGTCTCTTGTGACAAATAAAGCTCTGTCCTTGTGTACACTGATATCCCTCATTTGTGTTCCACTTTGCTAATGGCTACAATCGTGACAAACAGAGAATTCATCTGGTAAATGTGAGTTGCCAAAAGTTTTCAAGTGACACGATGTTATATATTTATACACATGGCTGCTTAGCAACTTTGTAGTAGTTCCATCCAGGAACCGAAGCGTAAATAAGTAATTGTGCTATAGCAGAGAGTGCATGAGATATTCATAAATATAGGAACAGAAAGGTTATCAGAATTCATCACCTAGCAACAAATATAATATCAACTCTCCTGTCTAGCAGGCATCTAGCAAGAAATGGATTATAAACTCTGCTGCCTAGTGAGTTAACTTGGGAGTTTGAAGTTTAAATGAACTCTACAGCTAATTAAACTTAGCTCGGTGCTTCTGTAGGCTGCTTGTTTGTGTTTTAGCACATGTTTTACTCTGGAATAAACAGTTGCCATTCACTCATCCACAGATGGGTCACATTCAAACAGACAGGGCTGGCAGAAGCCAAGAAAATGAGAATATAGAGAGGCCCTACACTTTCTCATGGCTCCCAAGAAATCGAGACTGCTTGGATAATGCCTGTAAATACAATGCACAGGAGCAATCCTGGGAACATGCTGAGAAACCTCAGACTGAGAACATGATTAAACTATAGTGTCAACATGGTTCCCACAACGCAATTTTGGGGATGATTCCAATACAAAAGACTGGTTTTACAACTCCACACTTGTCTCAAATATTTCAAAGTGATGGATGTAATTGTTCACTAGATACACTTAATAATAGACTAGAACTTGCATCAATGAATATTAACTAAAAATAAAATTAGTTTTGAAGTATCAAATGCTTTGTGTATTCAGCCTGATAGACAACTTTCATTCCCTCCCTCCCTCCTCTTTCCCCTCAGTGTTTTACATAAATACTCTGTTATTACAAATCCTGCTGTCTGGAAACTGATGAGACTCATTATTGCACAGGCAATGGCTGCTATTGTACTGCAATGTAGAGTGATAGGGGTGCGGTGTTGCCACCATACTTCGTTTTACTTTGTTCATCTCATATTATTTTTGGAAAGCAATTCCTGATCATCACCTCCAAGCCCTTTTATTTCACAAAATTCTTCATTAAAATTTCCTTCCAAAGCTGAACAAAACCAGATTTCATTACAACCCTGAAAGATGTCCATTAATGCTTTGAAGTTGTGCCAGAGACAAGTCTGGATTGAGAACATTCTTCACCAGGGAAGCTTTCACAGAAAAGTAAATTACAGACAGAGAAACGGATCCTGAACTGGCAAAAACAACACAGTCCTTCTATCCAATTTCTAGATATGGAATAGTTATCTTAGATGAATCCCAATTCCAGTATATGAGAACATTTCCTTGCAGAAGAAATTGGAGCCCAGCAGCCCTGGCTTAGTGCAAGTAGATTACCTGGCCAACCACTAGAAGCAATCAAGAAATAAAATATAGGCTCTTTACACCTCCCCACAGGTGCCCCCGCCTCTGCAGCCCAATCCTCTCCTCTGTACTTGCAGTCTCTGGGCTCCTCCACATGACTGACATCTTGGGAGCGCGTTCCCAAACGAGCACGCGGGAGGAACGTGCTCCGCTCTTGGGGGAAGCGTTTCTCTTACCGCGATTCCCAGCTCCCGTGCCCGCCTCCCACCCCCTCTGCTGCCGACAGGAGAGGAAAACCTTTCCGTAGAACATTCCCATACAGTAGCTGGCAATGAATTGTGCTGCCAACTTAGTTACCTTTCCAGACTCGTTTCCTAGTTATTCATTCCTCCTCCAGCTTTCCAAACCACCAAAGGAGTAAACATTGTTTTACTCCTGCGTTCACTTGCTATTCCAGGAGGAGACTGCATTTCTCTCCCTTTTCCTTTTGAAGTGTCTAGAACACCCTCCTTCATAGCCATGGAAAATAAAGCTACTTTTATCAGCGTTAACATGTTGGGAGTTCCAGGTAAATTTCTCATTTGAGGTCACACAGCCAGGCACTTCCACAGAACCACAGAATAGTTAAGGTTGGAAATGACCTTTACAATCAAGTCCAACTTCCAGCTCAGCACCACCACCACCATGTTCCTCACTAAAACATGTCCTCAGGTGACATATCCACACATTTTTTCCAGGGATTGTGACTCCACCACTTCCACGAGCAGTCTGTTCCAATGCTTTACAACCACTTCTGTGAAGGAATTGTTCCAGAGCTCAGGATGGCTCTCTCCAGTGCAGGCACCTCCACTGCCCGTAGCCCTGCAGGGCACTACTCTCCTATAAAAAGGGTCAGAATCACCACACGGGGTGAAGGTGCACATATCCCAGAAAAACAGCATTTTGACACAAGCATCAACGCTTGCCTAGGAAGAAACTTGGAAGTGCCAGAATGGTCAATCAGCACTCACAAAATAGTCTCAGAAAGTTAACTCCCACCTGAAAGCACCAACTGACAACAGACAACGTCACAATGACTGTCGCTCTCAGAAACAGCGAAGCTTTACACAGGCCAAGCATGTCAAATTTATCTCATTGTCTCCTTCTACAGACTCCATCAGGTTTTTATTTGCACTGAACTGGGGTTTGGCTATAAGTATTGAAAATTCATCTGTTCAGAATGCACTCTGTGAACTACAGAAACCAGGCACAGTCATGGAAACTCCCTGAGAAAGTTCATCTCAAGAGCAGGCACATATATAATGAGTTGAAAATGTTAGACAGGGTTGTTCAAATTGATATTTAGGATTAAATAAGGATGTTTAAAATTCAGCAGTACCAACATGAGCACGCATATGCTGAATGTGGACAATAATATTTTAAAACACAAATTAGTGCATTTAATTGTAATTAGGAATGGAGTAAAATGCACCAAAGAGGATTCAAATACCACATACATCCCATTTTCAGCTAGGCAGTATTTGTAAACATGGACCTCTTCACTGGCAGACACCAGTTCTTCCCAGGTAGCACAAATCACACAACATGGAACAACGTCAGCAGGAAAAATCAAGAACCAAAAATTAGATTCCGCAAACAGTTACAAGATTATGGATAAGAGACAAATGGAGCAGAAATGCACATATTCGAAAGGAAAGTGTTACTGATCATTTGGGAAAGTTCTGTAATTCTTAGGCCACAGGACAGCTGGAGAGTTCATTAGGGGTGAGAGTGTTTGATTCTACGTGACAGAAAAAAACTGCATCCAAAATGAGTGTCCCTATTTCTGAGCTGCTGGAGAAAGAGAACACCAACACTAGACTTTGGTAAAGGATCCTGGGGGAGTTATTTAATTCTGCCTTCACTAATTATTCCAAACATGACTTTTTATTCTAGGTAAAACAAAAAATTTCTTAATTTTAAGATTTTTTTTTAATTTTTAATTTAAGTAAGAAGAAAAAAACACCAAAAAAAAACAAAAACAAAAACCCTTAGATTTTCAAATTTAAACAAACATTTGGGCCAAAAAGCAGTTGTTCTCACACATTCACAAGGTGAATTATGAGGCATTACCCAATAAACTGATGTGTAACACTGTTCAAAAGTTATGTCAGAAACAGAATTTCATTATGGAAAAAAATCCCAGATTTAATAGATCTAAAAAATTGTCAGAGCCCCATTAAAACATCATCACCTTCCAAGCAGTAAAAGTTTTTAGTGTTCTTTATCTCGTTTCAAGCAAAGTCAGGCAAACCAGATAAACAATTTTTATATTTTAACTATCGATTGTAACTTTTTTTTATACAGACCCAATATCCATTCTATGTGGAAACAAATACTGGTGCTGTGTAAATTAATTTCTTGTTTATTAAAATAATATTACGTTCCCACAGGCACAGAAGGGAACTAGGAATTTCTCTTTTCAGATTTTACCTCCTCCATAAATCTTAAAACTTTATACATAGTTAATTAAAAACTGTTTCAGTGTGTAACTCATCATTACATTTATCAGCCAAGAATTCCCATTAAGGCTACAGATTTTGCAATTGCAGCTCCTGCATGGCAAATAAGTTCTTTTTATATGTATCCTTCATAAAACAGCCTCTGTTGCACATTGTTCTGCTTGTGGTTTGTTATATTTTCCCCTGGTAGATATGTATAGTTCTGCTATTGCTTTAGAACTGCATTTACCTGAGAAACAGGAATTCAAATCCAGCACTTTACAAAAGCTCAAAAATACAGACACTTCCTAGCAAACATCAGAGCAGAGCAAATAATTCACAACAATCATTTATTTATTGGATTTGCCATTTATTTTTCTATTCACCACAGATTGCTAAATTCTTATATGTAAATTATTCATGAATTTCTGCCAAAGCTTCTGCCATTTAAATTACTATGAAAATGGAGTTGCAATTATTCAGATTTCAACATTGGCTCTGTCAGGCTTTTGGAGCACTGGTTCTGTTCCATGATTGGTTGCAACTTGCCAATTTGGAATACGTTTCAAGCATTACACTTGAGTACACAGTTCGAAATTTACTTTGTCAGTTCTAGACTTGCAATTTGTGTTCTGAATATAATGTTTTCTGACATTTCCATACTGACAAAAGCTCTAGTGTAGACACAGCTATATCTTGCTTCAATGGACATTTCAGTGGCATGATTTCAGCCATTTTCGGTGCCAAAGCCATTACCAAAATACACAAGACTGACAGAGGAGGTTTTTGACATTAACTGCCTCTGTGTTTTCTGCTATTTATAACGGAGCCTGAGTCAGGAGGGCTCTTGCTGACAATCCCAGCTGGTTGCTGCTCAAGCCGTCCATAAAGTGTGTGCCCAGCGGCTGAGGGAGGAGCCCAGCAGATCTCACCCCAAGAGGCCAGCAGAAAGGGAAGGCAATGAAAAGGAGCAGTCCTTCCGAGCAGGATGTGCAGACCTTGGATTCCCTCCACCCGGGAGGGAGGGCTCTGCCAGGGAGCTGTTAATCACTTTAGCTGAAGCAGCCTGGCATCCCATCGGGCCAGCCCCAGCCAGGAGCCCCCACCCTACTCCAGCACCTGGAGCTCACGGACACGAGCAGAGGGAAGGCCTCCCCACCGCCCCTACAAACCTCTGCCAAAAAATAAGGGCCGGGAAACGAGGACACTGAGGCAGTTCGGTACCAAAACAAAACCAGAGTTCTGCTTATGTCAGATCAGGCCGAGGGGTTCTCGTTCTTCAGTTTTAAAGCCAATGTGAAAAGTGATTCATCTTGGTGCTAGCATTACTGCAGAACACCGCGTTTTCATCTCAAAATCTCTAAAGCTACCTACGCTGGGAATCACCTTTACTATTAAAACTTGGCTGTGTACCCAGTGACTCTCCTGTCGACAGACAAATGGCCTGAGGTTACGCACAGATCAAGAGGGACAGGCAGAACAAGCAGAGCAACAGAAAATACTCCAAGTTTCAAAACGGTAATTCACCATCCATTCAAACTTTCAACAGTTTACTTTTTCCCATCACTTTTCAGAAGATAAATCTTGGAAGAGGACGATTATAATTGAATCTCCCAGAGTTAGCAGCAATGCATTTTACATGAGAGAGCCTGATCTGGCTTCACAGGGCTGAACAGTGTTTGCAAGCCAGTAAAGCCACATCACTTACTGTAATACATCCCTCTCTCCTCAAAACAGCAAGCTCCAGCAGTGATGGAGGAGGCACTCAGTCGAAAAGATCAGAATTTGAAAGTCTCATCATGTGAAATGAGGATAGATTATGTACTACACTCAGCCTGCTCATTTCAGGACTGAAGTTTACCTAAGAAATGCACCTTTATATTGGTACAGACAAAATGCAGTCAAAGAAATAACAACATAATCTAAAATTAAATCGAATGTAATCTAAAAAGTCAACCTACATCACATTAATAATTGTAGCTGGGATTTGGAAACAAAGCAATTTTTAAGAGCATGTATTTTGTATAAGTTTTTCTTTGAAGTCCCTGGGCAGCACATCAAAGCAGGAATGTAGCATGCTTATTCTCTAAGGATGATTCTTAAAAAATCACAAAGACTATTGGGGACACATTTTGTCACTGCTCCCAGCAGAAAAAACACAGAGAGGAAGATTCTGTGTGTTGCCTCCAGTGGAGGTTTGATCTGATAATCCCTTTTTGGTACAAAGAGCAGCAAATTTGGGAATTGGTCCCCTCTCTGCACAAAGTCAGGAACAGATTGTGTCACCCAGGAATTACCCAGTGAGCCACCTCACTGGGATCACCACCAGAGTAAGCAGAGAACCTCAAGTCCTGCTCCCCATTTTTGGTGGAAAGCAGGCTGGAGCCAAGACCCCTGAAGGCATCTCGTGTGATTTCTTTCAATGGCATCACGTTTTTATTCTTTGTTTTCCAACAAGTGTTTTAATACCATTTCAACAGTACTTGGAGGAGCAACCTGAATGTTTTGCAGCCCAGATACTTGTTAGAGGAACAGAAGTAAATCAGTTAAATTAAAAAAAATCTAGATGGTGCTCTGCAAAATTTTGTGCAAGCCACTTATGCCGCAGAAAATTGATTTTCCCGCAGGTTCTGCAGCTTTGCACTCCCTTTTGAAGTACAGAAGCTAGATATATTTTTCTACATATATTTCTCTGAGCTAGAGCCCAGAACGGTTTTATATTTGGTTGAATGTTTTCCAGCTGATTAATGTTATGTTTACCAAACTATAAATATAGGATGATGCCTCCTTGAAGAAGTGATTTAACTTTCCTCCTCTATTTTTGTAAATTGTTTTTGCTGTGTGTTTTTAAATAAATGGTGTAAACATAAAACTAAAACTGGTTCCCTACATTGCATTTTATAGAGAGATTTTCTTATTTAATAATGAGCAATATCAAAATAACAGTACCCATCCTGAGTACAAACACAACTCAGATCTTTAATATACAGCATGTGCTGAAGGTTAATATAACTTCAATAAGTTATTCAATAAAACAGAAATTAATTAGTTATTAATGAGTTGACATTATAAGAGAGTTGTTAAGCAGATTTTGATGTTTAGTGCCTTCTCCATGTCCTTTCAAGGAACCTTCTTTGCTGCCATAAACACAGCCTGGCTTTTTTTTATTTTTTTTTCCTTTTTTTTTTTTTTCAGAGAGGTTTGGGACATAGAGTTCTTTGTCTGGCTTCATATCTTCACTGGAATATTTCTGCTTTTACTTTCTCACATGAAGAGGATACTCACTCCTGCCAGCTGTAAGTTTGTAGCCACTGACAGATTGATGGGCTTGAACTGGGACCCCGATGACAAAGGGGCTTTGCACCGATCTCAGAAGGCTCTGATTAAGCTGTAATTGGAAATATTGTTTTTGAGATGTACCTGCACGGACATTCTTCCCTGTGAGGGTGGGGAGGCCCTGGCACAGGGTGCCCAGAGAAGCTGTGGAGGTCCCATCCCTGGCAGTGCCCAAGGCCAGGCTGGAGGGGACTTGGAGCACCCTGGGATAGCAGAAGGTGCCCCTGCCCAGGGCAGGGTGGAACAAAATGGGCTCTAAAGTCACTTCCAGCCCAAGCCAGTCTGTGATTCTGTGATTCCGTGATTCTGTGACACACCAATCTTCACAAAAATATTTTTTCTTCTCACCTGCCTTCATTTTCACAGTAACATACTGGCAGTGCCCAGTGGTGCTGGAGCAAATGGAGAGATTTCAATGCCACTGCAAGACACACCTACAGCAGATGACATTTCCCGCTGGGAAATCCCCGGGATCCCCATGGGATCCTTCAGCACTGGGAAAGCCATTCTACTCATTGCCCCCATTTTTCTGGTGTTAGGAATGTCTTTGGTAAAGATTTTACCAATCCAAACCAGGGATTCTTTCCAAAACTCCTTAGGCAACAACTCATTTCCCATCTCTCATTTTGACACTTCTTACACAGCTCAGTACTTTTCCCCCATGCTAAGCATTCTGGATTTTGCGTAGTGTACAGATTATAAACAATCCTAAAATTAATTTGTATCTCATGCATTCAGCTTCACCCTGACTTAATCATTCTGCCGTGTGTTTACTCAGATAAATGCCTGACAATGTTATTGACACTTCAAAGAAAATAAGCCATTTTCTCTATGCACATACATCAGCACTGCTCACATTCACCAAAAAAAAAAAAAAAAAAA